>QANT01002103.1:0-35865 GCA_003254885.1 Purshia tridentata | reverse complement strand
CATAGTAGTGGTGCTTCTGAAGTTTTTGGTATTTTCTTACAGCAAGTAAGATTTCTCATTGAAGTTGCTTCCATGACACTCTAGGCAGGTCTTAAGATAATTCAGTTGTACATGGAGGGTTATCGACAGGACTGGAAGCTTTCTTTTGAACAGGACACCGTGGCCAGAGGTGGCTGGTATATCCGTATATCCATCTTGTCACCTTCTGACCTGCTGTTGGCATTTGTTTTTTTAGCAGTAATTAGCACTGTTTTTACGAATTTTTTGTTTGACAGGCAGCAAGGTGGAATCTTAGTTGCAGGTCCTGGTAAAAGTAACATCTTGTACATTCACAGGGTAAGTCTCCCATCGTTATGTGTCTGAATGAGAATTGATAACCTTTTTGCTTCATCATGTGTGAGTAACCAGTTCAGATTGAAAAAATCAAACCCACCAGATAACATAAGGCCATCCATTTTGATTAGGAGAACAGAATAGATGAAAGTGCATATGGTTTTCAAAAGCATACAAATGACTCAATATTGCACAAGTAGAGCGATTGAGATAGATTCTCTCTTTCCCATTAAGACAGGAACTTTGGTAATTTGTAGATTCTCATGCTAGTGACTTGTGGCTACTTTGTAATTTCATGTTATTTATTGTTAAAGTTTTCTCATTGGAGCAGGACAAAGAAGCTGGGGATGATCCAGATATCGAAGATATTCTAAAAGCATGTTGCTCATGAAAGAAAAGACATCATTCATCTCCCCAATTCTGTGTAGTGTTTACCTTTGCCAAGTGGTTTTAATTTTACCTCATAAATAAAGTCACATACAAAGAGCCTTTTCAGGACCCAGGAGGGAGTTCATCCAAGTTGAGGGGTGGTACATGTTCCAATCTCATTGTATTGCAATACACAAGTATTTCCCAACTCAACAAGTTATTGATTCTTGAAAGTGTAATTAATGTAAATGATACAAAGTGTTGTTTATCCTGGTAACATTATCTATACTCCGTGACACGACTTGACACTAACTTAGCATGTTTATTAATGTGTCATTTCGAGTTGATCCACATATTTTACACAAGTTTAGAAAGTTAAGATCAAAATATTCATGTCTTTAAACTTTATTACTCGTACACAGTTCATAAAATTCACTTATTCATAACAAAATTAATAAAACCAATCCTATTATTCCATTCAAGTTAGTAACTCGTTTTAACAAGTTGAAAGTCTTGTGTGATAATTACCACCAGAAAAAGGAGAAGTGTTGGTGTGAAAACTCATAGGTCAGTTTATGTTGGAATATCATATCATAGGTGGCTAGGCCCAGACTTGTTTGTAGATACCTTTGTTTTGGGCCTTGGGCCTCACTGAGCCCAGAAAAAGTGTGATCCGTATTATGAATCGCTAAGAAAAGAGTAAACGAACAAAGACCGCAAACAGAGCTGCGTTCCCGCGGTCACCCTATTTGCCGTTTTTCCCTCCAATGTCCACCGACAAGAAGAAACGCCGGCGACCCGACCCGAGCTCCGACGACGAAAGCGGGCTCCACTTCAAGCGCCTCCTCAAACCCGACTCCGCCATCCTCCAAATAATGCAGGACCTCACCAACTCACTCCGCTCCACCACCGGCACCTCCTCCTCCTCCGCCGCCGTCAAAACCCTAGCTGACCTCTCTATTTCCTCCTGTCGCGAGGTCCGAGACCTCTCCCTCTCGTCCGTACAGTCCGAGATCGAAGACCTAATGGTCAAGGTCGCCAAGTCCATCCTCGCCGGCGATGGCTTTGCCTTTGATGTTCCCTCACGCGCCGCCGCCAACCAGCTCTACGTGCCCGAACTCGACCGCATCGTGTTGAAGGACAAATCTTCGCTCCGCCCCTACGCCAACGTCTCCACCGTCCGTAAGGCCACTATCACTGCTCGTCTTCTTCAGCTGATTCACCAGCTCTGCTTGAAAAACATTCATGTCACCAAGCGTGACTTGTTTTACACCGATGTGAAGTTGTTCCAAGACCAGTCGCAGTCTGATTCGGTCCTCGACGACATGGCGTGTATGGTTGGATGCACACGGTCTAATCTTAATGTAATTGCCGCCGAGAAAGGTGTGGTTGTGGGTCGCCTTCTTTTTAGCGACAATGGTGATATGATAGACTGTACTAAAATGGGTATGGGAGGAAAAGCTATTCCACCCAATATTGATAGAGTTGGTGATATGCAGAGTGATGCTCTATTTATACTGTTAGTTGAGAAGGATGCTGCATATATTAGATTGGCTGAGGATAGATTCTACAATCGTTTTCCGTGTATTATTGTGACTGCAAAGGGACAGCCGGACGTGGCGACCAGGCTGTTCTTGAGGAAAATGAAAATGGAATTGAAGCTTCCAGTGCTTGCCCTTGTGGACAGTGATCCATATGGGCTGAAGATTTTATCAGTTTATGGTTGTGGGTCGAAAAACATGTCGTATGACAGTGCGAATTTGACTACCCCCGATATAAAATGGTTGGGGATCAGGCCGAGTGACTTGGACAAATACAAAATACCGGAGCAGTGTAGGTTGCCCATGACTGAGCAGGATATTAAGACTGGAAAAGATATGTTGGAGGAAGAATTCGTCAAGAAGAATCCGGCATGGGTTGAGGAGCTCACTCTCATGGTCAAAACCAAGCAGAAGGCAGAAATTCAGGCTTTGAGCTCCTTCGGTTTCCAATACTTATCTGAGGTATATTTGCCACTAAAGCTACAGGAGCAGGATTGGATATGAGGAGTGGCTTCAGTTTTGAGGCACTATGGTAAAGTCATGAATTCATTTGGTTGTGGATGTTAAAATTTTGTCCATCGTTTCACTTCACCCAGATATTGACATAATTAGGCTAAGTGCTGAAAAGGAGTGAAATGAATAGGCAATGATCTTATGACCTTGTTTTTGTGTGGATTATTAATCTTTTGAGCATATTCAAATCCCATTTGTTGCAATTTTGGTAGGGATCAATCCTATGTTCTAAAAGTAAAGAAGAAAATTTTGCATTTCGAAAACCAAGTCCTCCGTGGACCCTTTTAACCTCTTATATAGAAGCAGGTCGAAGTTTGTAGGTGTGAAAAATCCATTCTGGTATCAATGTTCTACATGTTGCATCAATCTTCAATAAATAATAAACTTTTTTTTTTCAAAAAAAAGGAAAAGAAATAAGGCAATCCAGGTCATCAGCTGCAACCACGAAGGGGAAAGGCGCAGCTAGATTGGTGTAGTTGAGGTACAAAAAGAAAACTCAAAGAAGATAGTTGGATTAATTACGAGCTATTTTTATTGCTTCTGCAGATTACATTTGCCCTTTGTATATAATTTACATTTGGCATCAGTACAATACAGGTTTGTTCCTCGTCAATAAAATATACACAAGGAAAATTATTGTTCATATAATAGCATGTACAAGGTCCTGCATACTTACATATGAAGCTTCACCTTCTAAACCCACTTCTTTTCCGCAGCCAATGTTGCAATGATTTCCTGGGTACCTTTAGCCTTTCCAGAAGCATGGGTCTTCTGGAATATATCAGCTCCGTGGGTACTTCATTCCTGCCTAACATTTCTTCTAAGTTTTGATCTGAATCAATAGTGTTCTCTGGTTCTATTGTAGTCTCATGTGCAATTTTCGGTCCTGTTGTGAGGACCTTGAGCCCCAATTCATCCTGCAGAAGTTTGGTTATTGCATCTTTCACCTCTAAGTTGTGTGTGGTTGAACCTCCATCAACCTCGTGGACTCCTATGATGATCAGCATGTCATCTTTTACTGTATGTCCTGTGACCATAAATAAGTTTTAAACATCAATATGCTGAAAGTTATAAACTTCAATGTTGGGTTATGGAGTCTAAGTTTCTTCTTCCTGATCTCATCTGCTTATGTACTTTGAGTCTGACTTTTAGCCTATCTAAATTCTGTTTAGTAAAATAAAGGCATTTGAATTGCAATGCTCTTGTAAAGCATTCTGTTCATACCTAAGGCATAGTTCTCTTTGATCATCCGCAGAACTGCAAGAATAACGATTCGAGCTTCAACCTGTTAACAAATATTGCAGCCAATTGAAAACATATTAGCATGAGAACAAAGAGATGATTCCCTTTTGGAGTAACACCCAAACAGAATCACATGTTAGCCGAGACTGGTCAGCAGAAGCTATTCTTAGAGCGTGTAGCAAAAATGCCTTCAGACTCATTGGCTGGTATAAGTATACCTTTGTAAGTCCTTGGAGGTCAACTGCCAATGTTTCAGCAATATGCTTTTGCAAGTGTTCCGCCAATTTTTCTACCAGCAGGCTTCCAGGTCTCCCTATGTCATTTTTGTTGCAGGAACTGAACTCTCCTTGTTTGGCATTGCTGTCTCCTATAACTCCTTCACACCACTCCTCAATTAGTTGCTCGAGATAATAATCATTGGCTTTGTAACTGCAAAGTGAAATTCTAAATTAGTAAAATGTTGATTTTCATGAGAAATTGAATGCGTGCTGATGATATACCCTGCTTTCCGCATATCCTGATAGATAGCCAGGCATTGTTGTACTTCACCTACAGAACCATATCTGCTACGAGCCCTCAGAAGTGTATTATATGTTACCTGAAATATAACAGTCCATTGAACCTTTTACAACAATGGTACAAATGTAAAAGAAGAAAAAACCCCAAAAATTGAACTGAAGTTATTTATGGTAATACTTTTCTCAGTATGTGTAAGGATATATGATTTGAAATTGGAACCTTCAATAATTAGAACTCACCAAATTTGGGTGTATCTGATATCTTTTCATTTCTGCAAACAGCGACAATGCTAGGTCCAAATTTTTACTTTCCACGCAGATCTATGAACAAAGGGATGATGCATCAACATCTAGGTCAAAAAGGATGCTAATTAAGCATGCATGGGATGGGAAGAACAGTGGTTACAAAACAAGCTAAGATAGTGGGACAAGAAGGCTTTCAAACCTTGATGGCTGTTGTATATGCAACAACATCAGGTTTGATCCCAGCTGCGAGCATATTTTTCAAAATCTGCACTGAAATAAAAGTTTGTTATTGTTATCAATGGACTTATATCCTCGTTAAGATTTAAAAGAGGGAAAAAAGAAAAGAAAGATACTCAGTGCATTTCTCTGACCCTTAATTGTGCTTTACTGGTACTAGCTTACAGCTTTATATGACAACACAAATACACAACTAATTCCAGTGGTAGATGATAAGCATCATGAGAAAATTTCCTATTGTATGAAGCGCAAGATATTATTACAAAATTAATGTAGCCTTATCCTAATTTAAAGTGCATGAGCTGAAGTTTTGGATCAGAAAAACTATGCAGATCGCACAAAAATATGAAGAATAATGCAAACAGAATGAGCAACATTAATGAACTTATATGTTACCTGTAAAGCACCCTCAACATTTCCTGTGCCTCCACAGATATCAGCCAAAATTGACCAGCTTATTTGATTAGGAAAAAGACCTACTTCTTTCATCTCATCCATCAAAGTTTTTGCATGGTAGTAGTCAGTACCACATGCCTTCATCAAAATATTGTATGTCGTAGTTGTAGGTTTAAAAGAAAGCCCTTTAGCAAAGTTTAGATGAAGTCAAATTAGAGGTGTGGTTATGCATGCTAGTAATCCAACGTACATAAGTATGCTCTCCTCGAACTGCTATCTGTATTACCTTTGTATTTTTTTCCAAAAGTCTCCTGGACTTTATTACCCTTCAGAGACTGGAAAAGGCGAAAAGCCCTATCATACTGGGAAGCCTCAACACAAGCATGTAGAAGGATGTTAAAACACTGTGAATTAGGTTCAGAGCCAGCCAGAAGCATCTCTTCAAACAATTGGATTGCCTTCTCAACAAGACCTGCATTTGCACAGGCACTGATCAATGATGACCATGTAACTGTATTAGGCGTAACACCCGCTGATAGCATGTCTTCTTTGACTTTTAGAGCCATGTGCCACAATTTTGCATCTGCAAAGACCTGGAAAATTGGTCATTAGTTGTGGAGATAGTAAACTGCCTCACTATATGGAAATCTATTGCTACTAAGTAGTAACTGAAGCAAAACAGTATTTTTTGCGTGCACATATACTTACCGTTAAAAGCAAAAATATAGCAAGTCATAAGCAGATTCATATGTACCTTTACAATAGTGCTGTATGTGAAGACATCCAATTTCAACACTCCTGTTGATTCCAATTGCTGTACTTCCGTGTAAATATCTTGTGCCAGATCAACTCTTCCAGCAAGACAGCATGCCTTCAAAAGGATATTATAACATGCCATATCTGCTCTGACACCAAGATTCTGGATATGGAAAATAAATAGATTTAGATAATTGTAGCTTGATTCATAGCAAAACCAATTATGCATTGCAGCCAATTGCACACAGTTAATCCAAAATGTGATATCAATTAATCTGTTGAATAATTCATTTGATGCTACTGCAAAATTTCCGTGGGGGAAAGACATAGCAAACTATGATCTTGACATTCTACAATAAGGAAAAAGGAAACAAAAGATAAGATAGGAAAAAAAAGGATATAAGCCTAAAAATATGCCCACTATTAGTAGTTTCTTGATAATAAAAAGGAACTCTGTAAACTGATTTAAGAATAGCCACTCTGAGGTTTTACCAAGAATGCATATTTCTGAACCTGAGGAACTAAAAAATGGATCTTCAATGAAAATCCACCATAAAGGAGAAAGTTAATGTGGTGAGTTATCTGTAAGTTCATGTGGTGAGTTATCTGTCTGCATGCATGTTTGAGTGAACGAGTGAGAGAGAGAGAGAGAATTACTTGCATACTCTTGTACACATGAAATGTGTAGCTCAAATCATGTGCATTCACATTCATGAGACTGTTGAAAACATAAATATTCGGAGTGACCTTCTGCTTCAGCAAGTCCTGCAGCAAAAATCATGGGTGAAGAACGATAATTACAAAATAACATTGCATAATTATAGAAGGAAAATCTCCCAGTAGCCACATACACCAATAGAGCTCAATCATTAAAACAGAGATATTTAATAACTCAGTTCTGAGCCATAGGAATAGAAAGTTATTGTTATTTAAAAATCCAACTAAGCAAACCATTTCCAAACAAACAAGAGAGTCAGCATGGTATTACCTCATAAATGTACCTAGATTTCATGTAGTCTTTGCAGAGACCGCATACATCAATTATTGTGCGGTAGATATACATGTTTGAACCACTCAAGTTCTCCCTGGATGCTTCATATGCTGTCAAAGCAGACGCCAACTTCCTTCTCTTCCCAAATTCATTTATAATGTTACAGAATAATATGTGCGCATGTGGAAAAATACAAGCATACCTGCAAAATGTGATAACCAAAGCATAAATAGTGACCAACACAAAAAAGAGTGAAGATTCAATGTGACCCAAGAAGCCAACATTAATTGAGACTACAGTCAACAAAACCATTGAAAGAGTATATAAGTCTGCTTAAAACTCACTTAAAAAACGAGTCTGAATAATGTAGATAAAATAGAGAAACCACCCAGAGCAACTCACAAGAGAACAGTCAATTATACCTTATGGCCAATTTCGGGCTATGCTTATCAACACACATTGTGATAACATCAGATGGCTCCAGCAGTTCTTTGATTGGAAAACGTAAACCTGAACCATGGTTGATTACATGCTTATTATTCCAAGAATGAAATTCTCATAAAAAAGGTTGGCCGCTCTTCCTCCCATTCACATAACAACTAACGATCACATTTTTTAATATTTCAACAGTTTTTTCTCTAAAAACGCGGTAGTCTTTCAAGTTGCATTGCCAGACTGTAAATTTAAAACACACACACATTTTGACATCTTGGAACATGAACTATGACCGGACCAAACATTAGTCCAATTCAGGTTTATACTACAAGAAGTTCAAGAACTTAAACAAATGAATCAAGAAATTATTGGAGCATTACCGGCAAGAATCTCCATTAGCTCAACAAGTTCCTGCACTTGCCCAGATTCCAAAAGCCTGCTACAATGTCTTCCTAGCAACACCATAGCGTACCCATCAAACAGCTTCAACGGCGGAACACCAAGCTCTTGAACTTTCACCAAGACCTCAACAACACTCCGGACCTTCCCCTCCTTCAGAAACCCGGAAATTCCCTTCGCCACCAGCTCAACCCTGAGCGCCGCGGCAAACTGCGAGCCTTGGACGCCCGAAACAACGACGCTCTCCACAATCATTGCAAAATCCTGGAGCTTGCCGTCTCGGGCGAGCTTGGAGGCGAGGTCGGCGAAGTAGCCGAGGTGGGTTTTGCTGGCCGGGTCCCATCGGACGGCGAACAGAGAAGGGGAGCGGGAATGGAGGGTAGAGATTGGAGGAGAGGAGGAGGGTTTGGAGGGAGAGAGCTTCGGAAGTAAGGTCTTGAGGCGTTTGGTGGAATGATTGTTGCCATGGGGATTTGGAGGAGTGGCAATGGAGGAAGTAGAAGAAGAGTAGCCATGGATGACGAACACTCTCATTTCCTTGCGCTACCGTTGGGTTCTGTTTTGTTTTTGGGTTTTAGTGAGGTGGTGGGTTTGCGGTTTTATATGGGTTTTGAGGATTGGATTTGGAAGGCGGGTATTTTTGTTAGTTATTTCTTCCATTTAAACGGGTTTTCAAAGGTCAGTGTTCAGACCTAAAAAAAAAAGGTCAGTGGCCAAAAAGAAAACAAGTTTTCAATGCTATATGTACCAAGTGTCTACTAAATTTTGTTTATCAAATTATGTGATATTTTTTTATATGTTAAAATATGAGGTTATTATATGTCTTGATTCTTGATACATTATTTGATGAATAAATTTGGTTGCATAAACAAATTTATTATTGTTGTTATTCTCAATATGAATGCATTACAAGGATTCTTGTACAAATAAATAAATTGCATGGAAATGCTAGGTGTCGCATATCTCGTCTAACAAAATGTGTCACAGCATTCGAACTTACGAGTATTTGAATGTTGTGACACATACTATTAGACATATCTTATTTTTGAAGTTTTATCTCATAATATATATAGCTTGTATACGCCACTTTCATTGAGGGATCTTTTAAATAAGTAAAATAAACTTATTTAAGGAATTTTTTTATGTGGCTCAATCCATATTGTATTTTGATGATAAGAATCGTCTATTTTTTTTCTTCATTGAATGATCGTCCTTACAAAAAATTAAGTAAATTATAGACCATTTCACCGTTAATTAAATAGTCACCATTTTAAGTATTTATTGAAAATATTTTATTCGTATATTTATTTGATCAAAATTAATTATCTTAATAATTTTCAATTTGTTTCATTTTTTGCATAGATGATTTGGACTAAAGAGCTACAAAATAGGCGATTGGGATCTTAAAATATAATAGAGTGAGCCTTGCAATGGATCCCTTAAATAATTTTATTTAGAGATTTCTCAATAGAAATTGCCTATATATAATATTTGTAGATCATACCAAAAAGGCTTTGGTTGAATGTGTTTTGGTTTCGAGTATGTTCCTTGATTTCAAAACTACATGTCAATTGAGCAAAACCATTAAGACCTTCACAATCAAAATCCTTCGAGGTAAATAAAACGGATTTCAAGTGGGTTCATAAATTTATAAACTTCCTAGAAATTCACTTTTGAGCTTGCCCTAAAAAGGTCTTAAATCGAAACCTTCACAAACATAAAAACATCCTAATTTAATTGATAGGAATGGTAATTCTCTCTTCACAATGTTTAACGAAAAAGACAATTAAAAATCATAACTGTCGTTTGCATGTGATTCAACGGTTAGGTAACGACCGTAAGTTAGTTACTCGGTGATTACCGTTTAGAAACGACATGTAGTTCGTACGCAAAAGCCTAACATTTTTTGTGCCTAACCTTACGTGGCGCCAATTGTGTTGAAATGTGGAAGAATTTACATAAGAGTACACCCAATAGCCCCACAGGGCCATAATGATCCGGCACGTCGAGTATTCTCAGGGGCAAATCGGGAAATCCAGAAAGACGTAAACTTCTGGAGCCCGTCCCCTCTAACCAGATTACCAGACCGGTCTGAGTGGCATCATAATTTCGGAAATTTCTGGCGGAGATCAACAAAGGTTGCCGAAACTTTTGAAAAAGCGAAATTTGATGCCGATAAGAGATGCCACCGAAGCAGCAGTCGAAGGTCGATTTGGCGAAGAAGCAGAAGATCGTCGAGGACAAGACCTTCGGGCTCAAGAACAAGAACAAGAGCAAGAATGTCCAGAAGTACGTTCACAGCCTCAAGCAGTCCGTACAGCCCAAACCTGATCCTTCCAAAACCGTTGCCAAGGTCAGATTTTTCGATTCTCTTTTAATTTTTTTGACGATCGATGATCAATGATTGATTGATTGATTGATTGATTGATTGATTGATTGATTGATTGATTGATTGATTGTACCATTTATAGGCTCTGTTTGGTTTCCATGAAAATCGAAACGTTTGGTTGATATAGAAATGGATATTTGATCGGTTTATTTGATTTTGAGTATTGTTTTTTCTTTTCCAAAATGAGCTAATTTGGATAAAACCACTTCTAGTGCTTTGATTATAGAAACGATGGAAGGATTATAAATAAATTTGATTGCGCATCAAAAGTTAGAATTTCCGAGGTTATGCAAACATTTGAATTCCACCTGGACCCAAAGCAAGTAGCATAGATGAGGTGCACACCATTAGAAAATTCTGCAGGTGGTCTAAGATTGCTTTGTACTACTGCGTTTTCTTAGTTGCTGAAAGGAGAGAAATTTTGTTTGTGGATTTGTATCAATAACAGAAAAAGAAGGAGGAAGAGAAGGCCAAGGACAAGGAACTGAATGAATTATTCAAGGTTGCTGTTAGTCAACCAAAAGTACCAGTTGGTAAGTAATATTTTCCTGTTTAGTGCCCAAATGATTGAAGTGTTTGATGTATATATCTGTTGAAACTTATATTTATATAATGGTAAATGGGTATGTGGTTTTAGGTGTTGATCCCAAGTCTATACTATGTGAGTTTTATAAAGCGGGGCAGTGTGCTAAAGGTTTTAAATGCAAGTTCTCACATGATTTGAATGTTCAGAGGAAAGGAGAAAAGATTGATCTTTACAGTGATACGCGTGATCATGGTACCAGATAAAAGTTTTACTTCACTTGGATGTTGATTTACGCAATTTTGTGGATTTCCTTTTGGTTTATCATGTTCTGAGTTTGATAGTTATATCTTGTGTATTAGAAACAATGGATGACTGGGATCAAGAAACTTTGGAAAAGGTTGTGGAGTCAAAGAAAAATGAATACAAGCAGAACAAACCAACTGATATTGTAAGTTCTTTCCGGGCAGTCAGTAAAATACATGTTCTAGTTCTCAACTTCATACATGCTCATTGAATATAGATGTTTGAACCGTCAATGTGCTTGGTAGACATAAAATGACTTTTCTTTTGTTGTGTTTGGATATATGTGCAGGTTTGTAAATATTTTCTAGAAGCAGTGGAAAAGAAACAATATGGTTGGTTTTGGGTCTGCCCCAATGGTGGTAAAAATTGCCATTACAGGCATGCTCTTCCTCCAGGATATGTTTTGAAGTCTCAGATGAAGGCTCTGCTCGAGGAAGAGACTGAAAAAACACCCATTGAGGAGGAGATTGAAAATCAGGTTATTTGAACAAGCTTTTTCATCAAGTTTCGAATTTTCTGTTTGACTGTCTGAATGCCTTTCAGTATATCATTGCTATCATTTCCTAATATGTCACCTAACCAAATATTTGCTTTTTGGTTTTAGCGTACTAAAGTGAAAACTTCAACGCCTATGACTCCTGAATTGTTCATGCAATGGAAGAAGAAAAAGATGGCAGAAAGAGATGCTGGCTTGGATGCACAAAGGGCAGAGCGGGCTAAGAGTGACCGTATGAGGTGTATCCTCTCTTCCTCTGTCTCCAATATGTGACCCCCACCCCTTCCCCTCCAAAAAGAGACAATAAATGAAAAATAAATTGGATTCAACCATGTTTACTAAAAGGGAGGAAATGTTGTTTGGATGCAAAGGGGAGTTGCTAGCTTTTTGGACATTGTTTACTAATTGTGGTATACATTTCACTCCATTGCAGTGGCCGTGAACTATTTTTGTCAGATTCTAGCTTATTTGTGGATTATGCTGAGGCATACGAGAAGTACCAAAGAGACTCAGAACCTGCAGTCGTTGAACTGAAGGTTAGTTTTCACTTATTAGTTCTTACCCTGTTATATTTCCCATCTCAAAACTCTCTATGCTATTGCGCTGGATGTATTTAATGAGATAGAAGTGCCTATGCCTGCTAAAGCTTAAATTACCATTTTTATATTGTGGGGCGTAAAATCCTGTGAGAGATTCAGGTATCTTTCTTTGGCATGCTAATATGTGACTAGTACTGAAGAGTGGACTATGTGTTAATTGTTTCGCTCATATGTTCTTTTGTTCAACTTTAGGTCAATGGACATTCTAATGGAGATGGACCAAGTAACTCAGCATCAGCTGACGGTAATGCTGAAGTTACGAATGATGATGATGATGATGATGATCTGGATATAAATGAGTTAGACGAGTTGGAAGCAAGCTTATCAAAGGCAACAATTGAAGAGCCAGGAACAAAAGCTTAGTCCCAAGAGAGGCATTCTACAGTCTGCATAATTTTTGGAGTGTGGGCTCGATATTTATTGTCTGTACACTTATTGCCTCCTCAGTTACAGCAACCTCTGATGTTTTCAGAAAGGTTACAAAGTTCACTCAATCAATGATCTTACTACCCTTATGGATCATTAGGTACTTTTGCGTATTGTATCTACTTTTCAATGGTGGATTGTCCCTTGGTGGACACAAAAAATAATCCTTGTGTTGTAATTTACTTGAGCATCATGGGTTCAAGTAATGTATCTAGTTTATGCTATATTAGATACCAAAATTGAAGCAATGTTTCTCCTGAGATTAAGCTAGTCTAGTTGTAGTGCTAGATCTTGTGCTTTCAGATGCTTTGTACTAATCTTTCTTATATATATGGTGGGTGAGTCTTTATCAATTCTATTATATATATGAATCTGCTTTTCTTCTAGGCGCGTAATATGAGCCTTGCATTACAACTTTTAAGGGCTGTCTTGTATCTTTGCATTCTACTATTGAACCTTAAAACCTTTGAACTTATAATATACAATTCAAATTAAAAACTAAGCAATGCCAATACCAATAGAGAATTCAAATTCTATATTAACTTTGACCCCCTTTTTCAATCTTTTAATTTGGGGGAGGGGTTGTCACTTGGGACCTCTCCCACAATGTGTGGACATAAATAGCACTAGACCAATTGCTAGTTGGTATATCAAATTTGACCTTTTGTGTGTTCTTAAGTTTTGAGGCTTTTTTTTCCACAAAAAGCATAACCAACATATGATAATTTCATAAATTTTGAAGTCATTTTTTAATACAAGAGGAGGGTAACTAGATATAGTAAAGTGTATGTAATCTTTAGCGTAAAGAAATGAGTCATTGTAAAGAAGCAAGGTGTCCTCAGTTCAAACACTTGGTATACTTTCATGGAAGGTCCCCATATTTTAATGGAAAAATCACATAGAATAGTTCAAACCCTTTGTATATATATATTGATGGAAGGTCCCCATTTTTCAATGGAAAATCAAATAGAATAGTTGTAAAGATTTACGGGTTCCACATAGGCATTGTGGTCGGCTACAATGCCTATAAGGTGACCAACACAAACAAAATATAAGTCCAAATGAGAGTGACACAAAGATGTTCCACTTCCATTAAGAGAACCAAGACGCTTATTTCGCCTTATTGTGTTCCAGCAGAGCTTAACATATTACATCATTGCCCGACCATGTTGGGCAACACAGCTTGCAAAATCCAACTATTAACTCACGCCCACTCCTGGCATAAGCCACATCAAAATGATGGGACGCCACGAAAATAGTGTTTATATCCAAAATTATATCGTTTCAAACTTTTGGTTAATTATCTTTCTAATATAGACATTAAATATTATTAAATTGTAAATACCAAAACGACGTAATTTTGATAAAAGCAGAAGATCCTATTATATGGAGATGCATGTCCAAGCTTTTTTTATGTTACTTTCAGCATTGATTCATTCAGTGAATTTTGGCAAAACGCAACCCAAATACAGGTCCTTGAAACGTATCTCACAACAACACTCCCTTGACCTGCCTGGATAACATAACATAACACGACTTTTGTGGTCTTAGGATAAAAAGTTGATGAATGAAATTTTGTACCAGAAGTCAACTTTTTTAGATGCATGAACTTGAGAATTCTTGTACCATTTTCTTATCACAATTGCAAACTACGGCTTACTACAACTCATCTAAAGATGAAAATGTAACTACCCTAATATTTATTATTTTTCATTTGGCCCGGAATGCTATATGATATTATTGAATAAGATTAATTATTATAATAATTCATGAATTATATTTCGAATATTGTTTTAGTTCATAAATTTCATTTTAGAATTCTAAAATCTATGAATTATTGCAAGAGTATCACTTTAGTAAATTTAATAACTTCTATAAAATCTTTCGATTAAAACATTCATGTGCCACGCACGTGACCCATATTAAGGGGTATTATAGTGTCTTAGCCCTTCTTCAACCTCTCATCCTGCCCTTATGCATTCATTCTGCCCCTTTCCCATGTGTTGGTTTCTTCCTTATTCTTCTCAATAATTTTGAAAATTATTGTGTAAGGCGGAATGAGACGTTGAAGGAGGGTAAGGCATTGTGAAACGAAAATACTCCTCAAATACGGGTCACATTCATGGCACATGAATGTTTTTTAAGAAAAATATAACATAAGTTACAAAAATAACTAAAATAATACTCGTGCAATAGAATAGTATAGACAAAGTAATATAATAATGTATTATAGCTATCATTAACCTAACTCTATTGAATACTGATAAACCAATTTGTAAAATGAATAGTGCTACAGTAAAACATATGTGGGGAAGAATTGATCAACAACATAATGAAGGGAGGGACTGTCTCTTCAAATGATAAAGTTGTCGTGCTTCATGGGTACAAATTCTGTTTAGACTTTAGAGCAAAGCGAGCTTCACGTTTGCACGCTTGCATCAACCTTAGTCTTGTTGCCCATTTAACTGAACTCCACTAAATAAAAACAAATAAAGACAAAATATGAAAATACACCAAACAAAAACCCACTTGTATTGTAAGACAAAATAGGATTGTTTGAATATTTAAAGTTAAGCGTTTGAGTTTAGGGTATAATATTTAAGATGTATAGTAAAATATCAAAAAAGTTGTCTGAAGTCAATGAAGTCATCCATTAATGCAACATCAACATTTGGATAAATTATCTTAGCAAAAAAGATAATAACATTTTGATAAATTATCTCATCATTGTTTACGTTATAATGTCTATCAAATTTGCATCATTTTCTTATATCATACACAGGTCTTTTCCTTTTCCCTTTAATAGAAAACAGAAAAGTTTCATAATTATCACAATTATAAGAATTAAAAAGCATGCATTTGGGTTACTGAAAGAAAGATAATTGATGTTCATCTATTCAATTATAAGCAAGCTCACATAGTCACATGTAAACCTGCAAAGACATGCATTTTTAGTGTATATGTAAAAAAGAAATAGCATTATCTCAAAACTTATGTTCATTAATTAAGCAGGCTAGCTTGAACAATAATACTAGAATAATCACCCAAACGTTTCCTAAATTTTGGTCACCAAATGATGTAGTGGTGAAAGGACATTATCTTATTTGAAATAAATGAAATTCGAAGTGTGTTCAGATATGAACATTTGAAACATTATTGATAATATTGTGCTTGGGAACTCAGAAAATGAAAGAGGAAAATTACAAGAAACGAAGAAAACAGAGAAACCAACAAACTGATCTGATATGTATATTCAATATCTTTGGAATACACTGGAAGCTAATATATATAGCTAGGATTATAGAGTAGTACAGTTACTACCGACTAAACCAAATAGACAATTAATTAACTCTCCTAATAATATCCAAACTACATGGGCTGGACAACAACTTTTGCTGAGGTGGACAAGCAGCTTACAGAGCAGAGCTTATCAATTATCACATTAGTTGGGATCTAAAATTTGGAATCTGTTTGGGTCTCAAGCATTACTTGTGGTTGAATTCCTAAACCCATGCAGAAGAAAAACAAAGAGTTCTGAGTTCATCAACAATTTCTTGTTGAAACCATTGCCGCAATTCAGATAATATCACCAAATATCAGGACACAATCTTTTATGGAGTACAAGCCCTTCATAAGATATGTAATAAATTACTACAAATGAGTGAAAAGTTAAAAGAAAGGTTTATTATGATAGGATCAAATGATCAATACAGAAATGAAAAGCCACCCCTAATCCTTGAATTGGGAGAGTGGTAAGCCATTACAAACTTTGTCGTGCATTTTTATGAGGAGGTTGTACACTACTCCATATATACTGCAGTACTGCTATAATATTATGCAGCAAAGACATAGAAGAAGGTTAGAGACATCAATGCCCTTCTGAAGCACTATATAAGGTTTGAGCTATGAGGCTGCAGAGGCTGTGCTTCCCGTGTTGCCACCTTTCTATGGCGGCTCAGTCCTCTCCGGACTTTCGAAGCTACTCTAACCACCAAGTTGACAAGCGTGGACGCTATTTTAACCTTGATCTGGCCTCTCTTTGGAGGAAACCTAACCTTGTTTGGGTTTGAAGGCGTGGCTTGTGCAATAGACAGAGCCATTGCTTTGGACTGGAGTAATACAATAACAGAAAGACCCTATGTGTTTTTTTTTCCAAGTGAAAAGAAAATGGGAATGAGACAGCTTTTATAGTGTTGCTGTGGAACAGAGCAGAGTACTGAAGAGAGGCTCATAAGGCATGCACTCACTTAATGTTTGATTGCTGACAAAAACACATGCACGAGGAAAATGCACTACTAAAGGTTGATTTTCAATCCCATTAAGTATTTTAATATAAAGGTTTCAAAAATCAACATAGAGATTGCTTCCAAGTAATCTGCATACTCAGTCAGTGCAACTGTGCAAGGGGTCTAACCACACTGTTGTATTCTATAATATAAGCTTAATTCCCATGAAATGACATATTAAAAACTCACTGTCGGATGTCAACTAATGAAGTCATATAGTTCATATTGAAACTTTCAAATGATAAGTTGGTTAAGCTAATATTTTTAGTTTAGTTGTGTTTAATAATGTGCACAATTTCAGCACCACATCCGCACAAATTGAAACTATTTGTAAAAACAGAGCTATTACTACCATTTTTAAGCATATATATGGGTGATGGGTCCACTCCGAGATTAGAAAATTATGCAAGGAAAGTAGTACAAGAAGATGAGGTAAAACTGTACTATGGTTCATGGCTGGCTAAAAGACTCAAAGCTAAGCAGTCAAAGTCCATGTTCGGCAAGACCCGGCAAGCACCAAAAATTCATGAACAAAACAATTAATGGTCCAATTTAGTTGGCAATAAATCTCCACTGTCCCCTATGAAAAGGACTCAGAAAACCTTTCATGGTGCAGAGGGCAGACCAAGTGTACCAAATGTCCTCTTCTGGTGAAGGGAGCACAAAAAAGTGGAAACAGAATAGGATCAAAGACTATAATTGGGACCCAAAAGTCACCACTTATGGAGATGCATAGAGATAAAAAATGTACAATAAGGACAAGTAGGACACTGAGTTTGCATAGGCTATACAATTAATAGCAAACTTGGTGATGCTGCTGGGCTTTTCTGGTTCTCCTTTTGAGCTGAACCTTGAGACATAATTATCAAGTAAGGCAGAGCTAGTGCTCATCACTATGCTAACATGGGTTCCTCTGCATCTCAAGGCTAACTGTCACATATTTCTTGTCAGCATCTCCAGCAGTTGGGTTTGGTATATAATAGCAATGGGTTATAACCTGTAATCCTACAAGCAAATGTGTTTGTTACTTTGTTTGTATGTTTTCTTTTCTTTTCTTTTGGCTGTAAAGACCAATCACTAGAAGGGACATGGAGAGGCTTGTAGTGCAACAGAATCGGCTCTTAAGAAAGAAGAAAATGCATGGGGAAGGGATATTCCCATGTAAGCAAAATAAGATCTTCAGAAATGTTGACCTCAATTCCTCCCAAATATGAATTAACCAAGCTTAAGGCATATAAGAGTTTCTGTGATCCAATGCCCTGCATTGCCAAATATACAGTACAATGGCCAGGAAAAAGGAATGCATGGACCTTTCATTGAACAGTTTTTGAACTGGAGTCATTAAAAAACAAAACTTCAAAGCTCCAGCTACTCTTTAAATGCAGATGACATTCCCCAAAAAAAAGAGGAAAATAAATTAAAGGATCAAGCCCAAACATGGCTTGTATAAACAAACTGTAATTGGGCATATCAAGGACAAAATGATTCTTAATCAATATCAAAATAAATGAATGTTTTGCATAAATGTAAAATTATGTTTGGGATGGATACAAGTCAACAACAGCTGAAGAAACAAGCAATTTCATTTACTTATAATTAATGTCTTCCCCTTCAGCCATTTCCTCATAAACACCATCAATATATATACAAAAACATGATCAGCCAGCCCTGTTTTCTTGGAGTACAGAAATCACTTAACTGGAGCAAGAATGGTGTAGATCAAAAGGAAGGTGACAATTACAATGGCTCCTGCTAGAGTGAATCTTGGACTAGTCCATAACATGAGGTTAGACCTCTCTGTCCTCTTGATGGGATCAACCTCCTCAGAAAGTGGGTAGTTGGAAGGCCTAGGATTCCAGCTGACATACTTGTTTGGTGAGAACTGTGAGAACAAACTCTTCTTATTATTCTTCTTATTTCCTTGCTTCCTCATGCTTTTCCAGGCCTTGTCCCAGTCGGTTGAGAATTTCTCACCTGAGGTACAAATACAATGTGGACCAACATTAATGAATATGAACCATAGTGAACAATTGATGATCAGCAGCAGCTAATTAATTAACCATGACATATATATATCACCCTTAATATTGGGCCAAACCAAACTAAGCAAAAATTCTAGAATGACGGTCGTATTCGTCATTTCTCTTACAATTAACTACCCATCGTGTGTTGCTCTTGTAATTAGGTACACCAGAGAGCAGCCATTGAAACTTTCTCCAAATTAAACCCTCCTCTAATCACTTTGTAAACAGTGGTAATTAGTAATTAAGATATAAATCGCTCTACCATCACCATGTAGTCTTTGTTTTAATAATTGGCGCGCAGATCCCATGCAACTGACTATACGTGAACGAAACCTCTAACATGAGATCATGACTATTATTACCTTGATCAGAGTATTTATAGCGGCGGCTTTGACCGCAGCAATTGTTGAAATCAAACACAATTTGTTAAATTTGGCGGGAAACCCATAACAATTAGAAGCATGTACACCATATACATGAAGCTCAAACACTAATCATTTCCATTAAAAGAAATCATAACACTAAATAATAAAATAAAATAGCTGCAAAAAGCAAATAATTAGCTATAGGGAGCAGAAAATATTAATTAGTTTATAATTACCACTGGTGTCACCGTTTTGTTGGGGTTCTTGAGAGTCCCTTCTCGAACAGAAAGGTTTCAAGCTTGATGAGGAAGAAGATGATGATTTATGTTTTGGACTGGTCCAGAAATGGTGAGAAGATATGCTTCCTAACCGAGCTTGAACATCCATTTGAATCCAAAACCAAGAATATTCCAGTATTGTAATCCAGTACTACTGCGTTTGCTGCCTCTCATCATGGTCAACAGTCCAAGACTCTGTTTGGTTACGAGCCAAAGTGGAGTCCGTACGTCTTATCGCACTGGGAGATTGCCAGCCTCTTATTCTCCCACGTGCTCCCTCAGTTCCACACGTGCCAGAATTTTACCAAATAAGAGCATTATTCACCAATAATAACTTTACACTTGTCAACTTTTCAAAACAAATTCACCAATACTTTTCTATTATTCAGGCCAAAAAATAAGAAAATATGGGTGCGCCTGCATCCCCTCAACATCCCTCCACCACTTGCCACTACTGCCGAGACCCCACTCGAAGAGTCTCTGGCTAAGACCACCACCAATCTCTTCACCTCCCTCCCCTCCGCAATCACATTCCAACCATTTGAATATGACTGCTTCACATTTCTCTCATAAGATAAAGGTAATAATAATCGTAGTTCAATATAATTGTATATTAAACTAGAATTTATAGTATAAATCCTAGCCGCCAAAAAAAAGAAAAGGTTCTCTCATTTCTCTTTAACTCTTTTTTTCTCGCTCGAGTTTTCTAAGAGTGAGGGACCCTTGTGTATATCACAGCCTTGTCTTTTCTCTTACCTATTTTTTTAACGATTTTGGTCATGTGCTTGTGAAATTAAACAAAAACATTAATTTCCCTAAAATAAGAAAAAAAATATTGTGATGGTCATGTGCTTGTGACTCATCTAAAAAAGCTTGCAAATGTCAACTAATGAAATGAACAAATCGGGCGTAAGTGTGCAATATTTCTATTTCTTGATATTGAAGTGTGATTGAGAAATCATCGTCCACCAATAAAAGACAGACACGTGTAAACAAGTTGTAGAGGTTGTTGCAGACAAGACTCCAAATCCTCCATCAGCAGAGAGAGTCGAGAGACAGTAGCATGATAGTTCCAGAGGATTACCTCTCTGGGCGAGGAAACCAAATACGCGGGACGATTAAATTAATAAATCGGCGTAGTGGAAGACTTCCAAGTGGTCAAACAATTGCGCGGCCTCAATTCACTTACACGCAGAGAGCCCAGCGCGCCACAGCCTTCTCTTTTTTGTTTTTTTTTTTTTCGTTCGCTCTCTTTCTTCCACATTCATTCATTCTGTCTATGCCAACCTTCCAAAGCCACGACATGAACTCAATGGAAACATCGTCAGCAGCAACGCCCTCCTCAGATGGGTCGGGCGGTTCGGGCAAGAAGGTTCGAAAGCCTTACACCATCACCAAGTCCAGAGAAAGCTGGACCGAGGAAGAGCACGACAAGTTCCTTGAAGCTCTGCAACTGTCAGTCAATTTTTTTTCTGTTCTTTTTTCTGTGTTTTTTATTTTTTCTGCTTACTTTCAATTCTCTTACAAGCTGATAGTAAATTATTTGTTGGGTTTGTTTGATATCTGTGGCTTTGATTGCTTGTTGGGTTCAATAGCTGTTTCTGTAGTTTTTTTGTGGTATATTTTCACTTGTTATTTTGTTTTTTTATTTATATTTTTCATGTGGAATTTGTCAGTTTATGACTTTGATATTCTGCTGCTCCAGTTTAGTTACTAGTAGTGATTATCTCTGAGAGAATTGTGAGTGATGTAGTGGGAAAGGTGTGGGGAAATTTTATGGCTTATAACAGAACATCCATTGAATACCAGTTTTGACCGTGACTGGAAGAAAATTGAAGATTTCGTGGGTTCTAAAACAGTTATTCAGGTTTGAAGCAAGTAATTCTGCTTTGTGGGTTGAAATTAGTTTGAATTTTGGGGACTATTGTTTGCTTAAGAAATGGGTTTTGCAGATTCGAAGTCATGCCCAGAAGTACTTCTTGAAAGTTCAAAAGAATGGGACAACAGAACATGTGCCTCCTCCGCGGCCAAAGCGCAAGGCTGCTCATCCTTACCCGCAAAAGGCATCCAAAAATGGTCCTCCCATGTTAATTATAGTGGCATTGTGTCTTTCTAAAGCTTAAAACTTAATTGTTGTCATCCTTAATTGTTCAATCTCGGATTGGCAGTTTTATTTCCGTTGCAAGCATCGATTGCTTACCCTTCTTCAGTTAGTCCCATTGCATCTGGCTATTCTCCGTGGGATGAAACTTCCATTTTGATAAATTCTGCATCAAACCAAATTGTGTTGTCAGATGAAGAATTTAATCGTCTTCAAGGAACTAAAGGCATGCATACTCTCTCTTTTGTATTTTGTTTTGCTAAATATACTTTTGGTAGAATAGTTTTGTTGATAACTTTCCATCACTTCTTATGGGGGTAGAATTTAATTGTGTTACTGATTCAGCTGGTATTGGATCAGAGGGGATAGCGAGGATTGGTAAAAGCAGTCATAGTGGCATTGGAAGCTCAAGTAGAACGCTACTAAGTTCTCAGATACCAAAGCAAGGTAAACAAGCTCCTGCACTTCATGGTAATCCTCAGACCATAACTGCTGACTATATCTGTCATTGACTTGAACTTCAAGAAAACTTCTGGTGGACTATCTTTCATATATATATATAATATTTCATTTGTTGCAGGTATTCCTGATTTTGCTGAAGTTTATGGCTTCATTGGGAGTGTTTTTGATCCAGAAACTAAAGGCCATGCTCAGAAACTCAAGGAAATGGATCCCATCAATTTCGAAACTGTGCGTTGGATTAAACTATATCACTTTCAGTGATTTATTCTTGCAAGTTTTAAAATTTATAATGCCTGAAGTTGTTTAAAATTTGCCTGTCTAGCATTTTTACTGAGAAAATTTAATTGTCATCGGATAGAGCAAAGGATCCTGTATAATGGTGGTTTTTGGCCAATATATAAATGGCGAGGGGAGGTGTGCCTATAATTATTATAATTGTGAGAGGTGATGTGACTGTAATTGTAATTGGTTATTTCTGCAGGTTTTGCTGTTGATGAGAAACCTCAGCATAAACTTGTCTAGTCCAGACTTTGAGCCAACCGTAAGTATTACTATTTCTTGTTGTTATAATTGTAATTTTCATTTGAGCAAGTTATATGTTTCTAATGTTTATTCTCATCAATCAATCCCAATGCCCTTCTAGATTTGGGTATAAAAAATAATGTGGTTCTGATATATTGCTTTTTTATAAAAGTGGCACATATGACTTGCTATGTTTAGTTGTTTACATGTGTTATTGTTTTGTGGGTTGCTGAAGGATTTTCTGTTCTAGCATAATAAAGCTGCATTTTTTTTTTGCTTACATGTTTTACAGTGTCAAGCAGTATTAAAAATAAATACTGCTAGGCTTTGTGGACAAATCATTCATGCTGATTTAGAGAAAAATAATAAGTGTAAAATATAGACGATAGTAAATGCTCAGATTATAAGTTTCAATTATTTTTTAGGTGAACTGTTTCTTTTTGAGATAACAATTCAAAATCTTGAGACTTGATGAAAAATGCAATATGGAAGTAAAGGCCTAGCAACATTCTCTCTTCATTCTCACTGATGTCCTGACTTCTCATTTAATTTGACATCACCATACAATTATATTTCAGAAGAAGGTCCTGGTCAATACGAAAACAGTTACTGCAGAAATTGTTGCCAATGCTGAGAGTAATGATTTGTCATGTTGAACTTCTTAGTACTTAAAAGTTAACTGGTATGTGCTTTCTACCAATATACCCTCACTTATGTTTCCTCTTATCTTTTGCTTCCCCTTTCTCATTTTTGGCCATTTTTACCTTGTGGGTGTTTGTCTTCACAACAACTTGGTGACATTTAACTTGACGTTTCTGTCATTTACTAGGTATGGTCTTGGAGCAAAAGTGTAATAATTCCAGAACAGTTGGCCAAATCTGATCTTAGGGATGTGGTTTTGCAGCTACAGCCCAGGAGAGCGTTAGAGGATGCTGGATGGAAGAAATAGTCCTATTAATTTGCAAGCTCTGCAAGGATCTAATAGTCCGGTGGCCAAGGTTTATCAAATTTATCAAATTCGAAACAAGAAACAAGGTTTTGGTGGAGCAAGCAAAATATGTGTATCCATACTTGTGCACTGTTATATATGCACACTATTCTTACAAAAGCAACAGGATAAACACTAATACTTAAATCTCCTATTCTCCTCTGATCATCATGATTGTAATGAAATATCTTAAAATGAAATATCATATTATTAAAATGGTTAATTATTTTCCCTTAGTTTTATTTCTACTCAAAAATAAAAAAACCATACAAAGTGCACGAATTCTCTATACTTTTGAGTAAGGCATGAATATATATACATGATAATATATGAATGAATACAGAACTGGAGGAAAATTTTATTTTTTTAAGTGTAATATGCTATATTATAGATTATCAATTTGAACCACTAACAAAACAAAATCTCAATTCAATATATAATTTAAATTACCAATTTTTATAATTAAAAATATAAAATATGTACAGTAAAAGAACATTACACAGAAGTTAGAACTGGATATACTGAAATTAATGAATTAATTTTATTTCATTTGCAAGTAATCCTAAAAAAGAAAAAACTAAATTAAAAATAAAATGTTCTTCCGACTGTAAACCCTACCTAAACATTTCAGGTATAAAAGGGAACGCAAAACTGTTGTTGTTCGACCCTAAACCCTAGAATCACATATCCCCTGACTCTCCCCCACCAGTCTCTGAAATGGCCGCCGCCGCCGCTGCAGCTCGTCCCCTGGTGACCGTCCAGTGCTTGGATGGCGACATGGCTATCGACCAGGCCCAAACGCTCCCCTTACCCGACGTCATGAAGTCCTCGATCCGACCTGACATCGTCACCTTCGTCCACTCCAACATCTCCAAGAACAGCCGCCAGCCCTATGCCGTCTCCAAGAAGGCCGGCCACCAGACCTCCGCCGAGTCCTGGGGCACGGGCCGCGCCGTCTCTCGTATCCCACGTGTCCCCGGTGGCGGGACCCACCGCGCAGGTCAAGGTGCCTTTGGCAACATGTGCCGCGGAGGTCGCATGTTTGCTCCCACCAAGATCTGGCGACTCTGGCACCGCAAGATCAACGTCAACCAGAAGCGGTACGCCGTCGTTTCGGCCATTGCGGCTTCCGCTGTTCCCTCTCTGGTTTTGGCTCGCGGGCATAAAATCGAGTCTGTTCCTGAATTGCCCCTGGTCGTCGGTGACTCGGCCGAGAGCGTTGAGAAGACTTCCGCGGCGATTAAGGTGCTGAAGCAGATTGGCGCGTACGCCGACGCTGAGAAGGCGAAGGACAGCCACTCGATTCGGCCCGGTAAGGGTAAGATGAGGAACCGCCGCTACATCAACCGAAAGGGGCCTCTCATTGTGTATGGAAATGAGGGAGCGAAGCTCGTCAAGGCCTTCCGGAACATTCCGGGCGTCGACATTGTCAATGTAGAGAGGCTCAATTTGCTGAAGCTCGCACCCGGTGGGCATCTCGGGCGGTTTGTGATCTGGACCAAATCGGCTTTTGAGAAGCTGGACTCGATTTATGGGTCGTTTGAGAAGCCCTCCGAGAAGAAGAAGGGGTACGTGCTGCCCAGGGCTAAGATGGTCAATGCTGACCTGGCAAGGATCATCAACTCGGATGAGGTTCAGTCCGTTGTTAGGCCGATCAAGAAGGAGGTGAAGAGGGCGCCATTGAAGAAGAACCCACTCAAGAACCTCAACACTTTGTTGAAGCTGAACCCGTACGCCAAGACCGCCAGGAGGATGGCGCTGTTGGCTGAGGCTGAGCGTGTCAAGGCGAAGAAGGAGAAGCTGGACAAGAAGAGAAAGCCCATTTCCAAGGTAATCAGACTCACTTCGTTTATGTGTTTTTGTTTGTGCTTAATTGCCTTTCATGCTGAGTTAGCCGATGGGTTTAATTCGTAATGTGTTTTTGGTTTGAGAGGATATTGGTAGAGATTGGATTCAATATAGAGCACATGATACCAGATGGCCTGCCAGTATTAATTACTACATGATGAACAACTTGTGTTTGTATCTAATTAATGTACAAAATACACTTATGTTATGCTCTCTTTCATATACTATACATGTGTTTGTATATAGTTTATGCTTTTTTATCAGAGAAAACTCTATTATCCATTACTTCAATCACTATCATAATTTGCAAAGCAAGTCCTAGAAATACTTTGAAAACATTCACTATAGTGATACATTGTTATTAAATATTGCTAACTTGCGCTATTTCTTGATTTAGATTCTTTATACTAATGTTAGGAAATGTTTAATTCCTTCATGTAATACTGCTTTTCATGAATATATCATGCTCAATTTTGTATGAGTTTTTTTTTTCTTTGACATCTTTTTGTGTACTCTGTTACAAGATCTTGGGCATGTGTGACAATGTTTTTGTTGATCGTTTTTTAATGCAGGAGGAAGCTTCAACCATTAAGGCAGCTGGAAAGGCTTGGTATCAAACTATGATCTCTGATAGTGATTACGCAGAGTTTGAGAACTTTACAAAGTGGCTAGGTGTGTCACAGTGATTTAGTTTATTGCTTTAAGAATCAATGACTTTGTTCTGTTAGTCTATTTTGTTGTTATCTGCGTCTTTTGTTACTTTTGAGTCATGGATGAGATGTTTCAGGAAAACGAGTGTAATGAGTTTTCCTCCTACTTTTTGTCCTGTGGAAGAGTTTTTATAAATCGGTACTGGAATTATTACTAGCTTAGTTTGCCAATTTTAATTTCATGACAATGTTAGATACTTTGGTTTGCAATATAGGAGTATTTTTGTTTGGCTTCCTTTAATTTTATATGTGCTTCTTGGTTGCTGCTGGTGCATTGATTTTGTTATTTTTCTCATGAGATATTTTATGATTAAGTTTTTTTATACTTGAATTTGATCATTTTTTCACACTCCATTTCTAATATGGCGGGTAATATTGTAATTTTGACACTTAAGTGTCTCAAATCCTTGATAACCAATATTACGTTAAATGAAGTTTAACAATATTCTTAATGACCAATCGTTTGAAACTGCCTTATTTTATGGAACACCCAAATCCTTTGACTGGCTCGTTTCTCTGAAAACAGAAAACCAAAGAAATCTAGATGATCAAGTCAGAGCCTGCAAACCCAAGCAAGAGTTTCAACTAGAATCAGTTTCAACTAGAGTTACAAAGTTGAACTAAACTAGTAAAATAAATCCAAACTTGATTTCATTTAGAACCAATTACTGTTTTGGACTTGTTTTTAGTTTGTATGGTAATGCCTAACAAAATCAGTTTCACAAGCGCACAATGCGTTCACTCAAACAAATTAACTCATTCTCTTGGTCAACAATTGAATTCAATATAAAGAGGCACAAACCCAATTTGTCTTTGCTTTACTCTATCACACCAAAGAGGCACGATGGCGGGCGGCTGTGAATTCCTTCGTTTTGTAGCGTTTGTGTTGAAAAGCCGGTGGTTCAGTTTTATCGCTTCGCTCATCGTGATAGCTTGTTCTGGTTCCTATTATGGAAACTATACCTTGGGTATTGACGCTTTTGGTTACGACAAATCAACCCTTAAATTGTTGGATTCTTTCCAAACTTTTTGGTCATTCTATGGCGGCATTTTGGTAGGCCTAATTGCCGAGGTTACACCAACATGGTTTGTTCTCTTTCTTGGTGCAACCATGCACTTATTTGGCTACCTCATTTTATGGTTAGGTCTTGCTAAAAAGATTGTCAAGCCAGCAATCTGGGTTATGTGTGCCTACGTTGGCATTGGAGCCAGCTGTGTACACTTTATAAGCACAGCAGTAATTGTGACATGTGTGAAAAACTTCCCAGAAAGCCGTGGCATTGTCATTGGGTTTCTCAAGGGGTATCATGGGATGACTGGGAGTATTTTGACCCAACTATGGCTTGCATTCGACGGCAATGACAAGAAGTCTGCAATTCTTTTCAGTGCGTGGTTCCCAGCAGCCATTGCAGTGATGTTTGTGTACGCAATCAAACCCATCAAGATTGAAAACCAAGAAAATGAGCTCAAAGTGTTTTACCACTTTCTCTACGCATCTATTGTTTTTGCTTTGCTTTTTATGGTTATAAATGCAACGCAGAAATACATTCATTTTTCCCAAGGCGCCCAAGAAGTGATAGCTGCTGCTCTTTGTGTTCTGCTTCTGTTTCCTTTGTTCGTTATCGTAAGAAAGGAATTGGTGCGGTACAAGCTGAAGCAACGCCCTCCTCATCCTTTGAGTTGCATCGAAACAACATCAAAACCCGAGAAATCATCCTCTTCTTGTTCTGCACCCAAAACACCAACACCTTTCTTCTCCAACATCTTGAACAAACCACAAATAGGAGAAGACCACACCATTCTACAAGCTCTCTTGAGCGTGGAGATGTTGATTCTTTTCGTCCTAACGCTCTTCGTGCTTGGCTCGAGCTGGGCTGCCAGGGACAACCTAGGCCAAATCGGCGAGTCATTAGGGTACAAACCCCAAACCATCAACACCTTTGTGTCAATCAAAAACATATGGAACTTTTTCGGCAAAGTCGTTGTAGGGTTCATCTCAGAAATCCTCCTCATGAGATACAAAGTCCCTCGGCCTCTAATGATCACAGTGATGCTTCTCTTTAACACCATTGCCCACCTCCTCATTGCTTTTCCCATGCCTGGTTCTCTCTACATTGCCTCGGCCATCATCGGCTTCACTTTCGGAGCTCAGATGTCATTGACTCAAACTATCATATCCGAAATCTTCGGCTTGAGATACTTCTCGACCCTCTTCAATTGTGCCCAATTGGCCAGTCCTGCTGGCTTGTACTTGTTCAGCGTTAAGGTCACTGGGATGCTATACAACAGTGAGGTCAACAAGGAACTTGAAAGGCTCGGTCAGAAGAGAATCCAAGGCCAGGATCTCAACTGCATTGGACCGCATTGCTTTCGGATCGTCTTTACAATTTTGGCTGCAGTCACATTTTTTTCAGTTCTCGTGTCGTTTCTTTTGGTGAAGAGGACGCAGCAATTCTACAAAGGTGACGTATACCAGAAGCTTAGAGACAATGCAGAGAAAACCAAGGCTGCAGAGAAATATAAATGGCTTCATTGAGATCATATGTACGTTAATGGAGGGAATTGATTCCGAAATTGTATGTTAATAAGTTCAAAAATTTTATAGCAATTAGAAATTTAAAGCCTTAGTTTGGATAAGTCCTGGTACAGCAAAGATTACAACTATATATAGTGGTAAATTTTCTTACCCACTAAAGTTATAAGTTCAACGTTTTTTTACTTAAGTATCATTTTCGTACTCTAACTAGTTTATTAATTTTTATAATTTTCTAATTTGGTTTATTTAATTAATTTCATTCAACTTGAGTGTATAAAGGAGAATTTGTGTCCTTATTCAACTAAGTCAACTCCAATTATGTAATATTTAAGTATGGTTTAAATAGTTTAATGAGTGAACAAGTGTACGATATTTTACTTTATACGTAAGTATAAATATTTATTTGTCAAACATCTTAATGTCTAAATTGATTGTCACTGTGATAGAGAAAGTATAGATTTTACATAGTGAGATTTGTAAAAGTAAAATAAAGAGTGGGGTAAGGATTCCACCCCTTTTACATTTGAACCAAAGTTGTAGACCCACACACAGTCACATATAAGTATAATTTAGTGTTTGATTAACTGTAATTTGTGATTTTATAGGTAGAAACAAAAGGAAAAGGGAAAGAGGAAGTAAACAAAGTGTAATTGAGCTAGCAAGTTGCAACCTTAAAAGGTAGCCAAGTCGGCCAACATTTCATGTCTTATTCTCATGCTTCCAAGTCCCAAGTCCCAAGTCCCAAGTCACATATTTTATAGATCATAGTCTTTATTGAATATATATGTGGATGGTTATGTGTCAGCTAAATTGAAGGGTGTGGTGGGGGCGGGGGCAATACAAACCAGGGAAAGGTCTAGTCACCGACATATGAGATATGACATGCACGCAGCCTACACAGCCCACACAGCCTACTGCTTCACTAGCCTGACTGATTCCACCCTCCTCTCAGCCCTTCTCACCCCACCATGCCATTGCCACCGTAAATATTTTCACCCCAAACACAAATACAATGTAATCCGCAATTTTATGAAAATTATATATCAATAATACAGGGTAATCACTTAATGTTAGGGACTTTTCCACACTGCTAATTGGTATTATAAGTAAGTTAGACAAAACCCCATTTTCAAAGTTCCTTTTTTAATTTAGTCCACTGTTAAAAAACTGTCATTAACAGTACAAATTAACACACTAATGAGTAATCACAGTGGTAAATCAACAGTAAAAATAGAATAATCCAGGTGTTGTTGTAATAGAAGGCTAAAAGATGAGGGAAAAAAACGAAATAAAGAGAGAGAAAGAATAGCATAGGAAAAGACCCTAATTAGGGTGAGGGTACTAGGAGAGTAGGTCCTTTAATTTATATTATTTTTTATTTTTTGGTGAGGACCTGTCCTACAGTCCTACTTAATCTTTGTTCTTTGCTCCATCACCAAGCACCAACTCTCTCTCTAACAACTTTATTAATTTCTCTCTCTCACAGTTCACAGTGGTGTGGTGTGCATGAGATGAAAGTCCCACTCCCACATAGAGCCGACCTCAGTATCACTATGATTCCTCTACGCCGGCGATTCTTCAACTTCAACCTCTTCTCCCTCTTTCTCATTCATTACATCAAACACGTATAAAACAAAGCTCAATGAAGCTCTCCTCCCACTCTCATTTTCTTCACCACCCAACCCACAAAAACCGCTGCTAATTTCAACCCCATTGCTCTCAATTCGCGCACCAAACCACCCACCAACCCAATGTTGGATCTCAACCTCTCCGTCCTCTGCTCCAATTCCACCAACATGGAAAGCTCTGGAAGCTTCAGCTCCGCCTCCAACCTCACCGCTTCCGCCGACGACAACGACTCCTCTTCCACTCTCAACTTCCTCACCCCAAACGACGTCGTCGTTGCCGCCGCCGACAACGCCAACGACCCTGATCACTACGACGGTCGCCGGACCATCCAGCTCTTCCCGCTCGCCGACCAATCCGTACGCTCTTCGTCTTCGTCTTCGTCTTCCATGAGGCAGTGGCTGGGGCTCTCCTCCAGTTACGATGGTGCTCCTCCTGCGACTGCGGGGCAGATGATCGTGCCCCAGCAGCACCAAGTCAAGAAGAGCCGGCGAGGACCCAGGTCCCGGAGCTCGCAGTATCGGGGAGTTACGTTCTATCGAAGAACTGGAAGATGGGAATCGCATATTTGGTTAGTGTTTGATTGCGGTGATAGTGATACAGTACTCTGTTTGGAAACTTGGATTGTGTTTGCATTTGAGCTCTGAGCTCTCACTTCTTTTTTTCGTGCAGGGATTGCGGGAAACAGGTGTACTTGGGTAAGCAAAATGAAATTCCACCACATAATCGCTTTTTTTTTTTTTTTTTACCCTTATTTCTTTTTGCTTATTATTTGATTTTTCTAATTCTAATTGTTAGGAGGATTCGACACTGCCCATGCTGCAGCTCGGTAAGAACTTAGAATCTGAGTGTGTTATATAAATGGTAATCATAGTTTTTTAGTGTTTGATTTGGGTTTTTTCTTTCTTTTTTTTGGGTACATGGTGAAATGATTTTATAGGTCGTATGATCGAGCTGCGATCAAGTTCCGTGGAACTGAGGCTGATATTAATTTCAGTGTTAGTGATTATGATGAAGATATTAAACAGGTCAGTTTTAGATTATGATTTCATGTATGTGTTGTGGAGCTTTTTACTGTGCTGGGATTGTTTTTGTTTTATTTCGTTTGTGGGGTTGATTTAGATATTGTAATTAATGCAGATGAGTAATTTTACAAAGGAAGAGTTTGTTCATATCCTGCGTCGCCAGAGCACTGGTTTCTCAAGAGGAAGCTCAAAATACAGGGGAGTCACACTGCACAAATGTGGCCGCTGGGAAGCTCGTATGGGACAGTTTCTGGGGAAAAAGTGAGAAACCCTTTCTCTATTGCTATTAGTCACTTAATTTCTGAATATTGTCATTTTTTAATATGGGTTTTTTAGTATTCTTTCATGTGGTGGTCTAAATAATTACGATAAGTGAACAAGGGAACAAAGAATTGTGTTCAGCAAGGACCACATAAATAGTTGGGACTTGGTGTTTGTGAATTTTTGGATGAGTTGAGAAATTGGTTTTTATTGGGTATGGTATTTCATTGCTTGCCTGCAGGTATATATACCTTGGCCTATTTGATAGCGAGATTGAAGCTGCAAGGTCTTTACGATAATATATAGGCATCATTTTACTCAATGTTTAAATTTTGAGATCTTATTGACCATCGGATTGCATTTAAGTCGGTTTAGTGTTGTTCTTTTGAAATCAGGGCATATGACAAGGCTGCCATTAAATGCAATGGAAGAGACGCGGTCACCAACTTCGAGCCAAGCTCTTATGATGGGGAGATAATGTCTGAGGCCAGCAATGGAGGTATTTTTGTTGTTAGAGAATCCATTTTATATGATGTTTGTATGTAATATTTTGCTAATTCAGTTGAGCTAAACACATATCGAACCTTTTGTTTCTATCAAGTATCAAATATCTATAACCCTTTTGATACAGGCAGTGACCAAAGTCTTGATTTGAACTTGGGAATAGCTCCCCCCTTGGTTTCTGAATTCCAAAAGGAGAACATCAATATGAGCATCTTTCCTTTTCAGCTAGGCTGCAATAACATTCCTATTCACATGAGAGCAAGGGTAATCTTTGGATCAACTTTGAAAACCCCTCTCAGCTCAATTCTTATTTTCTATTGCACTTCTTGAGTAATTAAGCTTGTCACTTTAAAGTACTTTGTTGTTCTTCTTACAGAATGAGAACTCTGCTTCAGCAACTATGAGGGCTCAACTATCTCATGGCTCAATGGTGGCGTCTGAGGCACCTCCTATAATGAGCAGCATGAATTCCAGTTTCTTTCCCATGCATATGGTAATTTGCATTCAGTCCTAGCCCATTATAATAACTTTTTATAAGAAGCTCATAAAACCTTAATTTTCTGCTTTCAGTATTATTTGTTGACCTTTGCAATATATTCATTTGATCATGTGCATGCACTGAAGTTTTAATGTTAAAACGTGTTAGAAATTATAATTTTTTTCGAAAGTTATTGTTTGGGTTTATATACCTTTCTATTGTTAGCAAACACATCAGTGCTTCCATACAAAGACTCTCCTTGTGATAGCTGGTATGCCCTTATCGGTTCGGTTTCCTAATGTGACCAAATTTTCACTTTAGGAGACCCTTGTAATTCCATTCTTTGTGTGCAAAGAGATTTATCACCTCATAACAAATCAATCACTGAGAATTCTAGTTTTTCTGCGTTAGCTAACAACTTCAATTTTCTTTGCTATTTTCAGGAAAGAGCAACAGAGAAGAGTATGGATGCTAACTCCTTCCCTAATTGGGCATGGCAATTCCAAGGCCATAATGGTGGAGCAACTCCAGTGCCACACTTCTCTGCTGCAGCATCATCAGGATTCCCTTCTTCAACAACCACTTCATCATCAGCTGCTGCCACTCAACTTCATTTTCCAAATACAACAATTCTGCACCACCATTTTTCACCATCAATCACCAACAACATACCCCACTTTTATTGCAGGAGCTGAAAACCAACACCAGGTAGGATATAACCACAATACGGTAATATTAAGTATAGAATGTGGTCTCCATGGGCAGGTGGGGGTTAACTAGGAAAGACAGAAGATTAGTAATGGAATTTGTTTTCTTTTTATCATGTAAAGCTCTCATGACACATGAGCATCTGAGTCTGGTGGCATGGAAAAATCCAGGTGGTTTTGTCTTCTTGTGGTCACTTTCTTTTACGTGGGTCGCCTTTGATGTGCTGAGACCACAGGTAGAGCAAAATATGATTTGGCATTGGCAAGGATCACTTTAAAATGTTGTTTTAATTGGTGTAGTCTTTGTACTTTAACATCCATGGTATTCTATTTCTGATTGCCAGATTGGTATTTGGGCATAAAGCTTCTGATTATTTAATGAATTAGGCACAGAATGACAGTCCCACCTTCTCTAAGCTAAGTAACCCATCCTTGGGTTAAAAAATTGAACTTGGACCCCTTTTTTTTTTTTTAGTTTTTAAATAAGAGGTATGGCCGTCAATTGAGTATTATCTTGATTAGAAAACTGCAATATTCTTTGGATGGTAATTACACTGAATATAAATAAATAAATATAAATTTTGGTTTTAATATTCTCTGGTTAATTGATAAGAATTTTGGGATCTATTAAATTATAATATCAGTCAACATGGTATTACAATAACAAGAAAAATTTCAAAAAAATAAAAAATTAAAGAATTAAAAATTAAAGCCTTTTTTGGTTTCCATAATTCCATTAAAGATTTTAAGGCTTTGCTAGAAATTTACAAACCTAAATCTTTAATATTATTCGAGCTCTCATAAAAAAGTAGTTGCATTACTCGAGGGTGTATGAACACTATTTGAAGGATAAACACTTTTTTAAATTTAAAGGCTAAAAGTGTATGATAATTTTGCAGACTTCCCAAAAGTTTCTCATTGAATTGTGGCTTGTTCATCTATACCTAAACGGGCGCCACGTGGACACTTGGGGTCTTCTCTTGTTACATATCTTTGCTAACGTAATAAGTATCCGGATTCCTCGGCTTTGGCTTTAATCTGTTGCAGGCTACTTGCAGCTGGTAGGTGCTTCTGCACTGCAAAACACGAGAGAGAGAGAGAGAGAGAGAGAGAGAGAGAGAGGGTCGTTCGTCCCCTGTATATATTAAAAATTTACAATTAAATGCATTGGTCCATTTTTTTTATGCTTTTTCCAAAGTGGCCCTGATCATTTTTTTGTATTATTTATATTCTACCTTTACTTATTTGGTTAATTTTTATTAATTTTCTATCAAATTGGAAGGCATAATAGACTTCTTTTTTTTGTCTTCTTCTTCTTCTGCAACGCACTTTCCCCTCCTTAACCCGTGCCTAGCCCACTCCCCACCACTAGAATACAATCATCACCAAATTCCAACAAAAAGAAAGTGTATGTAAATGATATATAAAAAAAAATATATCAACTTGAGAAAAATGAGTATTTAACTCTTAAAAATTTATTATGAGCGACATGAAAAACATGTTGTACTTGTTACCTCTCAATGGTAAAACCATTTATGACTCCACCTGCCTTTGCATACCCCCATTATATTCCCCCTTTTTCATATTTTTAATTATTTTATAATTCTACGAAAAATATTATTCTTTTATTATTTCTTTGAATTTAACAATATTATTAGGCTCATTTCATGTAAAAATTGAGGAACAAGTTTATTCCTAAGCCCATATGAATTGTACACAAAATCAAACAACCCAAATATTTTATCTATTCATCTGTCAAAGTTACTATTCCCAATTATTTACTTAAAAATAATGTCTTTCGTATAAGTTTAAATGGTAAGTGAGTTAATAGATTAGGAAAATCCGAATTTGTGATGTTTAAGTGTTCAATTTTTTCAATATAATTAAGAAATTAGTTGTTTAAAAATGGACACCAACTATCATCCAAACTTTACGAGTTGTAATTTGTTTATAAAAATGAAACATTATTTTATGACTGAGTGGTGCTGTGGGTGATGGGTGGTGATGTTATGTGATAGCAATAGCTTTAGGGTAATGCTAGAGTGCCACAGTATGGCACGTGCCATAATGACATGGAATTAACATGTCAATTAAATTACTTAATATATCTAATAATACATTTCCACATAAGCATTTTAAAAGACTAATATATCCTAATTTAAAATTCTATAAAACATAAATTAAATCACAAAAAAAAAAAGATTTTAAAAAGATTTCATGACAAAATTATAAACCTCTAAACGTTTTCTTAAAAAAAAAAATTCCCCAATTTTAGAGAAAAGAAAAACACTCAATCCAATTATTTCGTTTAAGATTTAGGTTCTGTTCAATATCCTACATGTATACAGAGTGGATGTAATATATTATATGAAAAAAGATTGTCATACTCACGAAGTTTTTTTAATCTAACTAAAGAAATTAAATTCTTC
>QANT01002101.1:0-43352 GCA_003254885.1 Purshia tridentata | reverse complement strand
ACATGAAAAACTATTTACCTGTTATAATGGATGTTGTCCCAAATAGAATTTCTTTGTATACAGTAATACAATTACTGTTCTGGTTTACAGTAATACAATTACTGTTCTGGTTTTCAGTAATGCTACACTTACTTCATTTTTATACCATAATATCTGTTGATGTCCAAAAATGGTTAAGGGCATCCAACGTGTACTTGGGATGAATGGAACCATTGACCTACTAACGAGGCGATGACATGTCGGCATGAGGTAAGGTCAGAAGTATTCCGTTTAGCAACCCAATGGACGGAGGACACGTGATATTCGAGGCACTCTGCAAGGACACGCAAAAGATGAGCGGGAAGGTCACCAGTGTGATACCGGCTAAATCACCTTTGACGCTCAAATCAGTTTTGTCGTATTTGGCAGAGTAAAATAAGTGAATGAATAGTATATTTTCCTTTTCGAGGAGGAAAGTACATCCTTTTAATACTTGGATGATGACGTCACTGACTTGGAGAAGTGGTTGTAAAATCTGGTGATGACACGTGGCACTGATGACAAACCATGTTGAGGGAACGCCACGTGTCGTGGACATGGTTTGGAGCTCCGGGGGTCGGAGCTTAGGAGGCCAAATTCTAAGGGGTCGGAATCCTTAGTCGAAGTCCGGGCCAAAGAGTATATGAGCCCACTGGGCATCGTCGGATGTGATTTAGAGTATGGGCCAAAAGGTATCCAAGCCTATGAGGCGTCGTCAGATGTGATTTAGAGTCTAGGCCAAAAGGTATTTGAGCTCACGGGTGGGTCGAATACGGTTTAGAGTCCGGAGCATATGTGTTTGCGCAACTTGTTGGGCTTGGGCCTTAGATCTTACTAAACCATTTTAGGCCCATGTGACATTGTGTCTCGTCTTATGCGACTTGTCGTTCTCTATTTCAATGTTGATATAAATAATATCTTACCACTTTACGTGACAACTTACATTGTATTTATATAGTGGACATTAAAAAAAATAAATAAAATCCAAAAAAAAGAAAAATAACTTTGTCCAATAAAATGATGACACATAAAATGGTATAAAAATGTGATAAGTAAATTCAGGGACAAATTAGTAATTCGCAATGTTAGCAATTATATATAAAATTCACTCTTCTCTCTCCCGCAAACAGCAAAGTCCCATAGACCCACGAAGAATCTGACTTGACCCAATAAAATCATTCAGTAATTAATAATTACATAAATTTTATTGAACAAACACCTCAATTTGTCCATACTGTATAATTTGTAAAAAATACATAATTTGTTCATACTCTATTTGCATAATTTGCAAAGACATACATAATTTGTCCATACTCTTAAAAAAGAAAATAACAAAATTATTCTGATTAAAAAAACATTTATTATAAAAATATGTAATAATTAATTTATATAAATACAACAATTAATAAAATTACAAACCTATAGATTATAATCAAACAATTATTATTACTAGTGGCAAAATAAAAAACAATTATTATTAGAAAAAAAACCCAAGTACCAACACAACAGACAAACTCACTCATGTAGAGAAAGAGAGAACTTTCCTATTCCAAACACAACATTAATCTTCCCAACCTTTTTTTTTTCTAGTTTCATCTCATAGCACATCACTCGAATCATCTCTCATTTCTCTCCATCTACCACCCCGAAACCTAGCCCCATCCTCATCTCTTTCTCCCTCCTCTCTATCTCCTTCATCTTGCCCCTGGCGCTGAAAATCAACAATGATGAAGTGTTGAAGCCAAAAGACACGAAGAGATAGAAAAGATTGATGGTTTAGTGCAAAAATTTCCATACCCTGAAAAACGAGTGAATTTTTACTTTGACCCTAGCTAACCCGAAAAACTAAAGATCATAGCCTAACTGAGGTAAGTAAGTGGAATTAAATTAAAGAATTAATTACTATAGGATGCATGACAAAATTATATTTAACTCTACTATATCTATTTGTTCAAATTTAATAATAAGGTTGCATTTATAAGTTATGATATTAGGTTGTTAGCAGACAGCTTAAAATTTTGGTGTGAGACATAATTTTTTTTTTTTGACTTATAATAATAAATTAATTTCTCTCTCGTACCATAATATTGTACATTAGCTTGAATAACAGACAAAAGTTTGAGTTGTGGTGTAGTGGCTCTTTCCTCTTTGTTTTCCCCAAAACCAAAATTGTGTGAAATCCACCAACCTCCATCACCATGGAAGCTGATGGTCATGATCAAGTAAAAGAGCCTAAAGTGTTTTCTCTACCAGTGGATGGCGATCAAAAGGCCACATGACATTTTCAATAGCACAACCTCACATGCGAGCTTTCCACCTTTCATGGCTCTCCCTATTCTCCTACTTCTTCTCCACCTTCTCTATCACTCCCCTTATCATCGTCATTTGCGAATACCTCAACCTCCAGACTTTGACACCAACAATGCCGGCATCACCGCCTTCCTCGGCTCCATCTTCTCCTGCATTGCTAGGGGCCCTATATGCGACCTCCTCGGCCCACACATTAACGAATACCTTGGATCGAAAAGTGCTTGAAGTATTAGAAATGAGTCATTGACGAAGTCTCTAAGATCGTCGGTGACTCCGAACTTTAGGAGCTTCTCTGGCAACGGCTCGGCAGCGGAGGCCGAGGAGGAAGAGTTGACAATCGAGAGTAAGAAGAGCTGAGGTGGAATAATCTTCAAGATGGAGAGAGACTTGATCTGATCGGCTTGATGCTGGGAGTCATGGGGGCTTTCCATGCTGAGAGTGTTTTCCATAACTGAAATTACGAGTGAAAACTGAAACTGCGGGTAAAAAATTGTTTGCAAGTAAATTTGTTTGTATAATTCTGAAGCTATTTTGGGTTGTGGGGGATGTTAGCTACGAATTAAATTTGTAATTGTTGGTGGTTTGATGTTACTTTAAGATTAAAGTTGTAAGCTTGGGTCTTTTGGTAATGAATACCTTAAATTTAACGGAAGGTTAGTTGTAAGTAAGTTATTGGGTTTTGGTTGAATTAAAGGTGAATTATAAGTACATGGCCCTAAAAAAAGGTGAGTTATAAGTAAGTTATTAGGTTTGGGTGGTTTGATTAAATTAAAAGTTTGTTATGTTGAGAATAAATCACTACAAGCAATTTAACCCTTTCCCTCTACGGATCTTATTCTTGATGAATTTCAATGAACACTTGCAAAGAAAGTAAATAACGAATAAATAAAGGAAACAACACACCAAATTAACATAGTTTGGCAATTGTCTACGTCCACGGCGAGTACCCAATAAATTTCACTAATTTTGAGAAGAAATTACAATGATCAAAAGAATTCTCTCTCCCTCCTTAGGTCTTAGTCTATCTCTCACACTTAAGTTTCTACCTTTCTTCAGAACTTATGAAGAATTAAGAAACTCTCCTCTTCTTGATGTTAATCTTAGAATTTTCTGAGTCTAAATAACTTATTTATACCTTATAAGCTTTAGAATACAATTAAGGATGAACCAGGAATCATAAAACCTCTACAAACTAAGAGAAAATCAGAATGACCAGGTGTAGGACCAATCCTACAGTAAGCACAACACTCCTCAGGACGTGTAGGACCGGTTCTCCTAGGCATAGGACCTGTCCTATAGTGGCTACAACATGAAAATAGCCCAGAGGATTAGTCCTCCCATGCATGGGACCGGTCCTCAAAGGGCTTCACCTCTGATACGCCCAAAATTTTTGTGTATGACCAGTCCTCAAGCCTTGAGACCGATCCTCTGGTACATTAATTTTTATGCGTTCTTATCCTCATTTGTCGCTCCACCTATCACAAACCTATTCCAAACTTTCAAACTTCATCCAAATGTCCAAGGATACTTCTAAAGACTCCTAAACCCCCTTTCAAGCGAGCCAAAAACACAACATGTTAGTTATAATTAACGGATTATAAAGTAAAACTATGACCCTTAACAAGTTAATTAATTAACATGCCAAAGACTATTGTCCTTAATTGACATAATATTCCAACTGATCCTCATTGTTAAAAGTAATTTTAAATCAATTCTCTACCATAAAGTCACCTCAAAGCCCTAACAATTTGAAGTCAATCAATGTAGTTCTATATTACATAAGAAAGAAAACGAAAGGGTTACAAGCATGCAAATTACGTATTTTAAGAAAAGAATATTTAGAATATTATAATTTTCATGTCTATATATTTTCATAAGTATTGTATTCACTACTAGAAAAATTACTTTTTATAACGCTAAAAAAATGCTATAAAAACCATTTTATATCCAATGCTAAATTAGATCATGCTATAGAAAGTTTTTTAATTTTTATTAAATATAAGTTTTAAAAATGCTAGAGTGATATAGAATACTATAAAATTTTATTAAAAAATGCTAAAATAAGTTATTTTTTATAGCATATTTAGAAAAATGCTATTAATTAATGCTATAAAGAATTTGTTTTTATAGTGATTTTTTATTTTCTTTAAGTAAATATCAAATCACACTTAAATCTATGTTCTAAATCTTTACGGATTACTCCGCTATCTAGCTCACTGTCACTTACAATAAAGCTCTTGGAAAAGAACTCAATCTTGAGGTTAGTTCAAGAGATGAGGTGGACAGAGTAATATGTTACCATTATGATAAATTAGGATAAATCTACAGTTCAATTTCTTCTAATATAACAAGAAAAAAATCTTAATTAATTCATAAATTATTAGGCTAATAATATTTTTGTTTGTTGTTTGGGAATGTTTCAAATTCAAATCTCATTTGGATATAAGAAAAATATATATAGTTAACTAACTTATACTGTATACCTAATAAAAAAAATGCTATATATTACACATTTGTTTAAAAATTAAAAATATCTAAGTAGTTTGTAATATGGTTTAAAAGCATGCATGCAATGGAAGGTATGAATTATTTATACAGTCAAGATTCAGTTAACCTACCACCCAATTACTGTTCTATCACTGCTGTCTCTGACCTTTAAGGGTGACAGTATCTCCCCCGCCCACCATTCTCTCTCTCTCCCACCATTCTCTCTCTCTCTCTCTCTCTCTCTCTCTCTCTCTCTCTCTCTTATAAACTTGAAAGATGCCTCTCTCTCTAGCTGTGTCGGCAATATAAATTCATGCAAGCCCTCTGTTTGATCTAACGTGACCTCCAATCATTGATGCACACATTCATATGCACCCTCCTCGATCGATCCCTTTTTCAACTATAATTTATGTTCTGATAACATGTGTTTCTCTCTTATACGCTGAAAGGCACGATGTACAAGTTAGACTTTGCTTCTTTATTTCAATTTAACAAGGAATTAATATAACCAACGGTTACCAGTTGTTGTATTCAATCTTTGTGCTTGTTTACATTGTGCTATTGATCTTATTCAATTTCAAAGTCTTACAAAGAAACAAGTGGGTCTTACAATCAACGCTTGGTAGGAATTATATATTAATGCAGGGGTGTTTAATGATTAGGGTGGGCTCTTTCATTATAATATCCCTTATAAATTATTTTAGTTTTCAAGCATAATGTGTCAGATTTCTTCAATATTTTTATGACTAGATTTTTTATGTCTTTATTTTTTTTTTTCCTTTTGGAAGGTTTTACTTCGATCTGTTGCAGAGGGCTGGTATGGGTTGTTTCCAGAAAGGAAAAAATAAAAGAAGTCTATATTAGTTTTTGACTAGATTTTTTATGTTTTATTATTATTATTTTTTTCCTTTTGGAAGGTTTTACTTCGATCTGCTGCAGAGGGCTAGTATGGGTTGTTTCCGGAAAGGAAAAAATAAAAGAAGTCTATATTAGTTTTGAAGAATTAAGATGATTTATTAATTCATTCATAGCAAGTTGATCGGCCATAAGTAACTATTGGGCTATAAATCAATTTTTTTGGCCCAAGAAAAGCCCAATACCACCAATATAAAGGAAAAGGCCCAGAACTACCTGGATTAACTACTAGTCTCTTAGACTGCGGAGATGGTCTAAGAGGTTCGATGGTTAGTTCTTAACGGTTATAGTCTAGGCAGTTGGAGCTTCAGGGTTGACTTCAGTTTTACCGGATAAATATTTAAATTTAAATATAGGGAGTTACCTGAAGAGGCAGAGAGACCTCATGAAGAAGTTACGTACAACTTATAATAAAAAACTCCATAATTGAATGCAAAAGATGAGTATAACTGACTTCAGCATCGAAGCCTCATAGAGGAGGAAACTCCCAATGAGCCTTTAGAGATCTTGCAGTTATTGATGAAGGAAGAAGGAAGATAGAAGATTCAAGATTAACCATAGTAATTATCATCCTTTTGGATTTGGAAATTCGAGCCCCATCACAAGCACTTAATACAACAAAATAAATAGAGAAGCTATCAAGTTTTCACAAGCTTGTAATTAACTTTAGAGATAATTAGGCATGGGTCCTTTAGAATAACATTTTTTAGATAAAGACCTAAGGTGTTTTAAAATTTATAGTAAAATCCTTTTAATTCATAATAAAGTTCTTATATTAAGTGCCATGTCAGAATATTAATTTTATCTTCTAAAGTTTGATTTTGTTAATTGCTAAATTGCCCTTTTCTAGTTTTTAAGTTAAATATTTTCATTTAAGATAAATAATATTAATTAATTAAGAGTGGATATGATAAGATTGAGTAGGAGTTAATCTAGCCATAGATTTGAAATTGAATTATAATCAAACACGACAATTCTAAGTGAAGAAGGATATAATATCTTTAGTGTCATGCATCTTTATGCATTTCCCATTTTCTTGTATCTTGTTTGATTATGTTTATTTATATGGTTTATGGATTGTGTTTGGCTCAAAATCTCAATGACCACGTGCCAACTAGGCCACGAATCGAATAATTATGTCCTTTTGATTTGCGTAGAGTGTGCCAGTATATGGCCGAGAGCTGAGTATACAAAGATGGATTTGCACATGAATCCGACTTTTGGTCAAACAACCGTGGACTGAGGAAGGAACGAGGTCTCAGTCACAAAGGTTTTATACGTGGGTGTCGGGTTATTATGATATAATGAGTGAATGTGAAAATGCAAGTGATGATGGGTGCAAAATCACTATCTAAAAGATAGCAATTAACAGTAAAAATAAATTCTAAACATAAACGACCTCTGGTTATATATCTAACAATACGAATATGAATTGTAAAATGCATATAAATTACTCTACTCTTATGAAACCAATAAAGAAAGCAATTAAACCTAATTATGCGAGAGTTAAAAGTAAGAAAGTAAAACTAAACTAAGAACATGCAAGTCAAAGAAGCAAACTTGCATTGAAATTAATAAAAACCGAAGAACATATATGTTTAAAACCTAAATTCTTGAGAGAAACCATGAGATTTTCTAAAAAAAAATCCTAGAAATTGAAAATACAAGATAAAGGCATGGTAAAAACCTATGCTAGTTGAGAATAATTAAGAGGCTTAATGCTCTTGATTTTATTTTGTGGGAGTCAGATGTACCTTCTTGGTGATTGAAGCCATCTATTTATAGTAGTAAAACCCTAGGGATGATGCCTTGGGATCAAGAGTTATGATCATTTAAGAACTTTAATTGGTAAGAATCTCAATAGTTATGACTCTCTTGATCTTCTTAGTTCCTTGCTTGGATGAGACACGTCTCTTCTGACTTATTTCTAATTTTTGGGCGTCGGCCTGAAAAGCTACCAGAATTGGGCTTGGTGTGAGTCTGGCCCGTTTAGTGATTACCCTTCTTTGACATCCTTGGGTCAAGCTTGCTGGACGCATTATCTCATGTATTTGGGCTCGTTATCTCACGTATCCGAGCCTCGGCCCATTGACCGAGTGGCTGAGAAAGTGGACATCCTTTGTTTTAGCATTCAATGCATTTTATCACATGAGTTGACCTTTGGGCTTCCTAGCCATCGATTGCACAAGAATCGAGGCAGTTGTTTCTTATATTTGATTTGACATTCATCCCAAAAGTTGAATGTCTTTTCATTTCCCAATTATTTTATCATAAATTCAAATCATTAATCTAAATTCATTTAAACTTTTTTGTCTTCCCTCTTTCTCTTATAAATATCTTATTTTTAGTTCATTCCTTCTCACTTTCTTTTTATTCTTTCAAAACTGACCTCCTTTTCTTTTCTGCAACCTACCTTCTTCGTTTCCTCTCTCCAAACACACTCTCGCTTTCTTTGTAACCTGCCCAGTTGGCCTTTTCCAACATTGAAGGAGATATTGTTGCCGCCTACCTAGAGCGGGTTCGCTGATCTTTTCACGGCATTCGTCCTCCAATGATTAACCACACTGTTTCTCTTGGGGGGGATAACCATATCTCTCTGAGTCCTTTTTATAAGGTAGCGTTGCCCGCAGGCTTTGTGGCGGCGCTTAAGACTCAGGGTGGAGACCGTTCTTACTACGGGTCAAAGAGTGGGTGGCCGTGTTAGAACTCGGTGCGACCTTAGCAAAAATGGTTGACCGTGATTGAAGAATGGAAATGGTGGTTACCAAGGATAAAAGCTCTCTATGGGCAACATTGGAGGATGATGGGAATCTATGATGTCATCATGTTGTGTGAAAATGAGTTTCCAATGGATCCAAGCTTGCTGGTTAGGGCTTTTTGTTTCTAGAATTTTGCTTAGAATACTATGGAGATTCAGTTTGGATTGATGACCTTCATGGTCCTCAACATGTGGGCCATCTTTGACCTTCCTATCACTGGAGTTGAAGTTAGTGCTCAACTTCAAAGCCATTCTACAAAAGCAAGTTTTAGGGCACACCTCGACAGGTTGTCCAAGAATGCTCAAAAGGCCACTTGCAACTATAGTACCTTGGCCAAGACGTACATCCATCAGGATACTTCAGCCGAGTTGGAGTTCGGCTAAAGAGAACCTTTAAAAGAGAAAGTCTAGTAAGGGACTTTTAAAGTTTGCATGGATAGCCAATAAACTAGTATAGGCTATTAAGCCACTAGCACTTGCACCATTTATTTTGGCATACTTGTATAGATGTCTTAAAGACATTGTGACAGGTAACACGGACCTCCATGTTGCTAGTCTGCTATGTATTTTTCAATTTTGGCTGCAAGTGTACTTTTCCGAGTGTATGTTACTTGCTTTGCTCCTTCTTAATTGAATCCTCGGCCATGTCTTAGCTAGGGCTGAGGTCCATCCTTATTCAGTGGATGACTGCTTCAACTTCTTCTACAAGCTAGTCGATCATGAAGAGAATGAGTTCTAGCCCTATGTCTTTCGATTAGTGCCCATGTTTCTTGTTCCAGAATTATCCCTCTCGGTCTCCCTGCTCCTAGGATCCAACATGACTAACTACGGGACTTGTGGGTTTCCTTCTTAGTTTCCCAGGACCTACAATATATATTTGTTGTTTATCTTACTTTATTCTTATTTTCAAGACAAACTATATATTAACGGCCTCTGATGTTTCAGTTGAAACCACGGCTGCTGTCCTAAAGCCTATAACCCTCGATCCTTCGGCCGTATCTGTGGGTTCTTTTGCCCTAGCTAAAACAAAGAGGAATGCTGCTGCTTTAAGCCCAAGGCAAAGGAAAAATAGGGGTGAACCAAGAGAAATTGTCGAGATTGTGACCTCGACCAACAAGCCACACTTTTTAAAGTTTCAGTCCCCTTGGCACTCTACCTAACTAGCCTTCCATGGCCACTTTTACTGTTTAGGTACCGGTTACTTTGGTTGCTCTAGCTGAGACTTTTATTTCTTAGTCGTTTGGCCAAGTCATTGAGGATGCTCTGCCTCTTTCTCTTTCTCTTTCTATTACTCTGCAGACCTTCTATATCTTTTGTTTCGACACAAAAACGGTATAGGACACGTGTCAACTTGTGCCACGCGTTGGCGAGTTTGCGGGCATGCCACTACTGAGAAGTGGAATGAAAGCCACTAGATTTTTTTCGGCCTGCGCTACTAGCCAAAGCAAGATTAGACGATTGTGGACTGTGGGGAAAACTCGTTTTCCTAAGTCTAGGTTTGTTGTTACCTAAACGATATAGGATTTTAGTTAAAATGGTTGTTTATGGTGGAGAATTGGTGATTTGAGTTAAAGCTTAGAAGAAATAGAAGAAAAATAAAGAACTAAGCCATGGAAGAGACAAAAATGGCTTTCAACTGTTAGAACAGTTTTCCGAGTGTATGTTACTTGCTTTGCTCCTTCTTGATTGAATCCTTGGCCATGTCTTAGCTAGGGTTGAGGTCCATCCTCATTCAGTGGATGACTGCTTCAACTTCTTCTACAAGCTGGTCGATCATGAAGAGAATGAGTTCTAGCCCTATGTCTTTCGATTAGTGCCCATCTTTCTTGTTCCAGAATTATCCCTCTCGGTCTCCCTGCTCCCGGGATCCAACATCTTTCATGAAGAGACAAAAATGGCTTTCAACTGTTAGAACAGTTATTCTTGCTCATTAGTATTTAATTCTCTGAAAAGGGGAGAAAGGCAACCATGGATCTCACAAAACAAAAACTATATTGAAAGCTTATTTCTTGCAGAAAATAAATAACAACACTCAATGAAGAAAGAGAGTCAAAATGGTGCTGATTGCATTTCTATTTATGTTTGGATCTACAAAATTGAGAAAGAATACAGTTATAAATACAGAAATAAACAACAATGAATTTTTCTTTGAACTTAATAGCAAAGAAAGACAACAAGAACAATTTTGGCTTAGCGCAGAGATTAATCAGAAGATGTTTGTCACTTATGGGATTTTGGGTTTTTGTGGGGGTTTGTTGATTGTCCTCATCTTCAATGTGTAATGATGCTTTTATAGGCTTTTTCATAGCTGCTAGGGTTTTCCAAAAACCTGTCGAGTGTAAAGCAATTTGTCCTTTTCTTGGACCCCTGTGAATGGCTGCCAACTGTCTCTTTACAACCCATCACAGCCTGTCTAGAGTAGAATTTGTCTGGCGTGTTTCATCCTATGACGTCACTTTACTGAGCCATGGATAAGGACATGTGGCAAAATTTTGTGTCCGTCCAACAGTGCCCCCTAAGTCTGAGTACTTCGGCTTGATTGTGTTGGCCGAAGGTATGAAGACTTATCATTGGTAGGATAAGGTAGGTAGCAGTCACTTCCTAACTTATCAGACGACATTTCTTAAGGTTGTGCCACGTGTCTTACAAAAGTAAAAGTAGCATAGAATTTATTACCAAACATTGTAACGGCAATAAAAGAATCCCTTTTAAATAACCATAATTGCAAATCCAATGGGAAAGTGAGCCCTGTGATCTTTTTTAAAACAATCCCAATCCTACTTTTTACCTCGAAAACATGCAACGCCATCTTTTCATCATTACGTCCTTTCAAAAAATATCAAAAAAGTGCCTTTCTGATTTTGCCAGTTTTCTCTTTCCTCATCCGTATAAAAACGCACTTTTTTGGAATAAACCCAAATCACTTTTCGTATTCTTTGAAACTCTTGCGAAATTTTTCCAAGTCTTTTTTTCAACAATCTTCAAGAACGCTTTGAAGAACTCATCAAAGAAACTAGTTCTTCTCAAGAAACGCCTTCGCTTTCAGACTTCTGTTACAAACTTGCCATTTGAGAGATCAGTTCTTCACCTCTGAATCTTCTGTTAATTTTCTGAAACTTCTTCTTGGCTTGCTATTTGAAAAATCCTTAACTAGAACATAACCCTTTTCTAACCAAGCAAATCTAATCTCTTCTTCTTGACCTGTAAACAGAAAGAAAAACAAATACAAAACATGGCTTCTACTTCCAAAAAACCCGACAACTTTAGCTCTACTATTGAAAACCAAGCCCGAAGTTTTTTTGCCTCTATCTGGGCAGTTGATGGGACAGAGGACAATGACCAAAATGTTTTTGCAGACATTTCTGGCGAGTTTGGAAATGACACTACTCTTTGGGCCTTGGGGCCGAGATATGTGGAAGGGATGAATCCAGCCATTCTAGCCGTATACTCAAACTACAGAACAAGAATTGACAAATCCACTTTCTTTACTTGCGATGGGGAATGGAAATATTCGACGAACAAAATGCCACAAGTAATTTGGCTGAAGGTGCATGACGAATGGTTCAAATGGGTCCACAAACTTAAGCCGAAGTACAAGAACTGATAAGTTCGTCTGGGGATCTATGACATCATTATGTTATCTACCGTAAACATAACTTGTGGTCGGCCTTTTCTTGCCACGACGCTCTACTTTTGGTCAAGCATAACTAGTACTTCGATTTGGGGCTCTTACCCTAATTGTTCTTGATATGGCCGCCATCTTCAGCCTTCCTCCTTTGGGTGTCGATATCACTCCACTTCTGAGTGACATTGATGACGCTAAATCATCTGCCTTCAAAACTCTTAAGGTGAACTGGAGGAAAAATTTTTCAAAGGAAACTCAAGTTGACAAAAATGTTGGCAGCTACAGCTCCTTTTATGCAAAGTATCGGCTGGAGGATGACACTGTGCTCCCTTTAAAGCCCGCCGATATCACTTCTGAAGAGCATTTCACTTACTGGATTTGCAAAATTTCAAGTTTATCCAAAAGGAAACAAGGTGACCAGGGAGTGTTCCTTACTTGGGGATTTGCTAGCCTCAAGAACAGAACTCGCCTCGGCCCTTGGGTGCTGGCCAACTTGTATTGAGCTCTCCATGATGCAGTGGAGTAGAAAATGGAGTTAGGAGGTGGGCCTATTTGGATGTTTCAGCTTTGGCTTCAAGCTTACTTTTCGGAGTTCAGAATCACTTCGGCCTTGATCATTCGAAGAGATCAGATTCTTGTGGATTTCTTAGCTCGACTGGAGCTCCCAATGCTAATAGTTGCATGGGTTTTTGAACAGCTATTTTTGATTGAGTACCTTCCTGTTACACAGTGGCAAGTTAGTTTGGACCAAAGACACCCAGACTACTTGAATCTTGACTTTTCAAGGCCGAGATGCCCAGCTCAGAGGACCAATTTGCAAAGACTTAAAATTATGTAGAAGTCTTTCTTGATTTGAAAGGATGGGGTCGAAGTCTACAATCCCGACTTCAGTGCTTGCCAACTTGGGCACAAGCAGTTCGTGCCGGTCCCCTTTTTTCAGCCCCTTAAACTTTTCGCCTCATATCGGGCTGACTTGAGTACTAGCTGCTCTCGGCCATCTTTTGCTTCAGTTCGTGATTTTTATAGTGCGAATTGAGGTCGAATCCTAACAACCCGATTCCAAAGATCGGCTCAAGCTTTGAGTCAATGTCTGGTCTGGTGGGCTCAATTCTCGAACATTCTCTTTGGCCGGGGTTTGGACGAAGCAAGGAGATCGGCTATAGGAGGGGATGCCTTGCTCATTTGATGAGAACCCTGAAAGTAAGAAGACTCGGCTAGCTGTAATTAGGTCAAAGCCTACTAGGCTAAGCAAAAAGATTTTTATCAAGGGTAAGCCTTTTTTTCTTAAAACTATTTCTAAAGTTTCAATAGATTCAACTTTATCTTCTCGTAATTTTAAAAGTATGACTATTTACTCCTTCCTAAGGAACAAGTTGATATTTCCAGGTAAAATGCTTTAATGAGGTCAAGCTTTACTTGTTTTGAGAAAGTTTATCTTTAATGCTTTCAAACCCGTGCTATAAACATCTTTCTCCAAATAAAAACTTTTGAACACGCAAAGACAAACTTATTTCCTTGTAATCTTCTTCTTCTTTTGAAGTTGACTCTTCTTCCACTCTTCTCCTTGTTTGTGATTGGGCAGAGTGCATAGAATGTTCTTCGAAAGAGAAATTTTAGTTGGAGAAAGAGAAAGTCTTTGATGGAAGATGACTCAAACACTTGGAATCTAAAGCTCCATGAATTTTGTGAACTCCTTATATTTATTGATTTCCTTGTGATTCATTCTCTTTTATCATCTTTTCAGCTCAGACCAGGGCTAGCGTAAGTCCCTCGCCCTTGCAGAAAGTAACCCTTCTCCCCCAAAGAGGACTAGGGTAGCTAAATTGAAGATAAGGAAGGTCTGCCACAGCTCTAGCTGGCCGCTTGGTTTCAACGGTATTGTGAGATCTTGAAAATTTCAAAACTTAATTTGGAATTTTCTTTAATTTATGGAATTTTCTAAAAGTTTAGTGGCGGAAAAATTTATTTTTCCACCATGGTTGGTTACTTGACCAAACGTTGACATTGACCTTTGACTTTGACTTTGACCAAAGTGAGACCTTAAAAAGGTAGAGTCTTGCCCACAGACCTCACGGTACGAGTTTCGTGCTATTCCGAGTTTGAAAAATTATTTTGTGAATTTCCCCAATATACCTTCCCTTAAGCTCTTGATTTTTCCTAAGGGCAATTCCAATTTTTTGGGATTATTTTTCAGCCAATTTATTGTTTTGATCTCTCAAAGTGTAGTACTTATTGAGACGATTCCGTAGGATTTTTTCGTGAATTTTTCCGAGTCCCAAGCTATTTTTAGCAATTTTTCAAAGTTTGGAGAAAATGGAACTTTGGAAGAGGATTAACACGCCTCATGGCGCGACGCCATTGGCCAAGCAAGCACTGATTGGGCGCTGGTGCGTCACCCCTAGCCCAGCCTGCTTCTCCTTCTCTTCTTCTCCCTTGGGCACGCATGGCACCCTGGCCCAAGCCCACTTCTCTTCTTCTTTCTTCTCTTTTGGGCCGTCCATGCTTTGGGCCAGCTCTCCCTTTCTTTTGGGCTGCACGCACAGCAGCTAGCAAAGCCCAACCGGGCTATTCTCTTTGTTGAAATGGGCCAGCAGCCCCAACACCCATTTTCCGTTCCCAAAACCCAAAAACACAAACCCAAAAGCCCAATTCTAGAGAAATCAATAAGGATCTAGAATTCCTATTTTCCTTTCCTTTTCCAGTTATTTTTATTTCCTAGAAATCTAGACTCTTCCATTCAATCTCCACCCTCCATTCCAAATCAGTCCTAACCATCCATTCCTACCACACTCACCTATAAATACCCATCTTCCATCACTTTCATTTTCACACCAAAAACTCCATTTAAGAGCTTTTCTCTCTAAAAGTCACACTCTATCTAGTTTTAGTAGTGTTTCTCTCTCTAGGTTAGTAGCATTCTAGTGGTTTCTCTCACTAGAAGTGCTAGTCTTTCTCTTTCCAAAGATCAAATAAAAATTTTTTTATTTTAGTCGTAGTTTTCATTTTGGAGGTCCGATCGACGAGCCGTCTTCAAGCACGTATTCGTGGAGCCAAACCCCACCTTCTAGCTTCAAAGTTCTGCCGAACTTAAAATCTTCGTTTTTGAGTTGTCGATAACCCATTTCTTAAACCCTATTGAAGTTCTGTAACACCCCGTACTTTCCAAAGTTGTTTTGAAAAGCTTTTTAAAGGTTTTCGGGATTTTATTAGGGAAGTAAAGCGTTTTGGCGTTTTTCAATTTTAATTTTATTTTATACTTGGAGGCAAAAAGTTGACTTTTAGTTTGAGCAATGTTTTTGCGTTGACTTTGGGTTCGTTGGAAAGGTCTCATTCTCACGAGTTCGTAGACACGTAGCACGCGTCAAATGGAGCTACGGTTTGGAAGTTACGGACGTGTGAAGAGAGTGACAAATTTGTAATTTTGGAAAAGTTGTTTTGAAAAGCCCAAATCCCAGAAACTTCTCAGTTTCTCTCTCCTCTCTCCCAAAGGCTCTCTCTCTCTCGCGACACTCTCTCCCAGCCGCGCCTTCCACCAGCGCGTGAGGGCGCATCCGGTGGCGGCTGGGCGCGGGGTGGGGCTGGCGGTGCTCGCCTCTCTCCCCTCCTCCTTCCCGTGGTGGCGCCTCCCCTTGAAACAGCCTGGAACGAGATACCCAGTTCTCGCACAGTCGGTGTCACGGCGGCGATCTCGACGTTTCCGGCGATGACGCGACCTTCCACCTGCCTAGACCTCTTCGTCTCGTCGAGCCCAGCGTGTTGGTGTGCTCCGATCGTCAGTTGGACTGCCGTGGACGGCGGATCGACGTTGAGCAGGCCGGCGGCTTTCCGGCCACTTTTGGTCGTCGACTCAGGTTTGAGTTTTGGTCCACTCAATCCCTTCTACGTGCCTGTGCAGTTTGTTTCGGTTTTTAGTGACTTTTGTTTTTGGCAGTTGACCACAGTTGACCCCCGTGGGTCCCGCTGCGTGTGGTGGCGCCAGCGACCCGTCTTCCTTGTTTTTTGGCATCGGGCCAATCACCCGAACCCGTGGGTGAGTTTCTTGAACCTTTAAAGTGTTTTCCGGGGTCGGGCAGCCACCGTGCATGGTGGTTCCCGCCCGTTTCAATTGTTTGTTGCTTGTTGTGAACTCTGTGCGTGATTTGTTGGGTTGTCTGGTCTTAGCAGGTACGCTTGGCTCGGGAATTGTATTTCTGGTGCCGTTGTGCTGCCGGATTTGGAATCCGAGCAAAGGAGCCATGAAGGGCAGTTCGGTCTTTCGTGTGGAACACTGTGAGTGAACCTAAGATCAATTAATTTTCAGTTTCAGTTCAGTTACTTGCTTGCCTTGTGTGCTTATTTGATTGGTTGCTGTTTGCTAGTTAAGGGGGTACAGAATCAGAATTGGAAATCCCGACAGTTTAAAGGTTATTTGAGGTTAAAGGTTTAAGTCAGAGATTGGAGTATCAGTGGGTATTAATTGAGGATTAAGTTGGATTCTACGTAAGGATCAATGGTTATTGTTCGAGGATTAGTGAATTCCAGTTGGAGAATTTAGTTGGATTCCAGGTCAGGATCTTATGGACTAATTCGAGGTGATTTTCAGTTTAGAGGTTAAATTGAGGATAATCGAGGTATTACTGATCACAGTGAAATTGATTGGTTTAGAGGATTTGGTGATCAGGTTAAGGATTGCGATTTCTGGTTTGTGAATTGATTGTGATTCGAGGTATTAAGGTGGTTCTTTATTTGATTATTTTTAATTGAGCTTAATTTGAGGTTTCCAGTTAGTTTTCACTCATACGAGCTCTAGTGAGCTTATTGGGTTTGTGTTTAAACCCGGTGCACCTTTGGTTGGGTGTAGGGTTGTTTTGCAGGTTAAGCAGGCTGAGGAGGCAGTGGATTTTTTATTTCCTAGAAATTCTAGATTCTTCCATTCAATCTCCACCCTCCATTCCAAATCAATCCTAGCCATCCATTTTCTCACCACCCACCTATAAATACCCCATCTCTCATCACTTTCATTTTCACACCAAAAGCTCCATTTGAGAGCTTCTCTCTCTAAAAGTCACTCTCTCTCTAGTTTTAGGGTTGTTTCTCTCTCTAGGTTAGTAGCATTCTAGTGGTTTCTCTCACTAGAAGTGCTAGTCTTTCTCTCTCCAAAAATCAAATAGAAATTTTTCTATTTTGGTCGTAGTTGTTGTTTTGGAGGTCCGATTAGCGAGCCGTTTCTGATGACGTGTTCGTGCAGCCAAACCCCACCTCTTAGAGTCAAAGCTCTGTCAAAATTGGGATCTTCATTTTTTTTGAGCTTTTGGTAACCCATTTCTTAAACCCTACTGACTAAACTTTTTTATTTTGTTATCTTGTTTGGTTAGTGGTACCAAAACTGTGCCCATGGGAAGTCTTCAACTGGTAACCCTTTAACCCAATTTATTTAATTTGTTATTATTTAAGTTGTGGTTATAGTCGAAGTGCTGCTAAACGGTTTTTACTGTAAAATGAACTTAATAATATATTGAGGCCATATTTGTGGGAAACTCAACAACTTGTTGTCTAAGACAGGTCCATGAGCATACAGGCGTTGGGAACTGAGCCAGAGCTCCCTCAGTTTCCCATGCACTGATCTGGACACGTTGTAGGTTGAACATTAATCAACCTCCTCCACTTAAACTAAAATGAACTTAAGTAGAAACCCACGATCTGACATGACTGTCTGCCTCGAGGTGCGGGGTCATGTTGGATTAAGAATTCAAAGAAGCCTAGCCTTATGCTAGTGTCGAACCTCTGGATTATACCTAGTCTAAACTAGACAAGGTCGATGGCACGTACGTTCCAGTGCCGTTCTTTTGACAGTCGTCGTCAGATTCGAACCTCCAATTTCCCAACAAGTACAAGTGGAATGTTGAGTTCATTTTATAACATTTATTTAACCTTCAAATCTTACATTTTAGTCCTTGTGATTTAATTTCTTTCATATTTTAATTCTTATTTTAATTAGTGGGTTAAATTAGTTTTTTACCTTATTTTAGTTTTAATTAGGCTTTTTTTATTTTTTAAATTAATTGTATAAGTTTTAAGTAAGTTGTTTTTATTTTGAAGGTTTTTGTTTAAACTCAAAGGCCTAAAAACAAAGAAAATTGAAGGAGTCCAAAGGAAATTGAAAAAGCCCAAACATGCAAAGCCCATTTCTTCTCTCAGCAAATCATATTGCGACACATGGCAATATGACAACTTTTTCTGGGTTGTCATCCACCTTCTCACCCATGACTCACACTCCCTCTTGTGTAAGTGGTGTCACAATAAAATGTTGACACATGTCTTTATTTAGATATTTTAAACCCTAGTTTTTGCCTATTTAAGGAAACCTTTAGCTCACATTTGAGGATCCTTACCTCATATTTATTTTTGCTACCTCTTTTAGTATTCTCCTAGGATTTCTCTCAAATGCCTTTTTGGCAATTTTGTTAGAGAGAATAGGAAGTTTTAATACTTTTGACACGCCCCGACCCTCGGGCACGTGTCTAAAACTGTTTCCTGTTTCCTGAAATTAATTCCTGAAGTTGTGGACCCATTTTCTGAAACTGTGAGCCATGAATAATAAAATAATTTACTGAAATAACTGTAAGTTGCAAAATTACGTTTATAAAAACAAGCTGTAAACTTTTACACGAAATAAAATCGTAAAATAACTTTAAAAAACACTGCTGGTCCCGCTGCCTCGTCTTCTCTCCACTGCCTCCTCAGCTTGCTCAACCTGCAAAACCAAACCCTGCACCCAACCACAGGTGCACCGGGTTTACACACAAACCCGGTAAGCTCACTAGAGCCCGTATGAGTGAAATCCAACTGTAACCTCAAATTAACTGAAATAAACTACTCAATTCGCAATCCACCTTAAGTCTCAAAACATTTGCTCAACCTGCAAAACCAAACCCTGCACCCAACAACAGGTGCACTGGGTTTACACAAAAACCCGGTAAGCTCACTAGAGCCCGTATGAGTGAAATCCAACTGTAACCTCAAATTAACTGAAATAAAATACTCAATTCGCAATCCACCTTAAGTCTCAAAACACAATCAAGCCTCAAATCACAAACACAAATCTTATCCTGATTACCAAAATCGTCTAACCAATCAGTTCCACTGTACCAAACTGTAATATTTCTATTTATCCTCAATTCAACCTCTAAACTGAAATAACCTCGAAACCATTCACGAGATCCTTACTTGGGATCCAACTAGATCCTCCAACTGGGATCCACTAATCCTCGAACAATAACCACTGATCCTTATTTAGAATCCAACTTAATCCTCAACTGATACCCACTGTTACTCCAATCTCATACTTAAGCATTTAACCTCAAATAACCTTTAACACCTCGAGATCTGCAATCCTAATTTCTGTACCCCTCTTAACTAGCAAACAACAACCAATCACACAAAGCAAACAAGGCAAGCAATTAACTGGACCAGAAAGTTAACTGAACTGAAATAAATTGATCTTAAGTTCACTCACAGTTTTCCGCACGAAAAGACTGAACTACCCTTCGTGCCCTTTGTGGCTCCTTTGCACGGATTCCAAAATCCGGCAGCACAACGGCATCGGAAACACAATTCCCGAGCCGAGCACACCTGTTAAGACCAGACAACCACCAAAATTCACAACAAGTCACAAACAACCAAAACGAGCGGGAACCACCACACATGGTGGCTGCCCGACTCTCGGAAAAACACTCGAAAAGTTCAGAAGCTCACCCACAGGCTCGGGTGGTTGGCTCGAGGCCAAAAACTACTGAACGGTCACTGGAACCCCCACACGCGGCGGGTTCCACGACGGTCAACGGCTAGTCAACAGCGGTCAACCTGCCAAAAGTCAAAGTCAAGTTTAGCTTAAAAAAATTACACAGGCACGTAGAGAAGATCGAGGGGATCGATTCTCGAACCTGGGTCGACGGCCAAAAGTGGCCAGAAAAGGAAGAAAAACGGCTGGGAAGGCCGGCGGCACACCCACGCCGATCCGCCGTCCACGGCGGTCCAAAGGTTCAATCGAACCCACCAACAAGCTGGGCTCGACGAGGGGAGAAAATCTGGACAGGTGGGAGGTCGCGTCGTCGCCGGAAACGCCGAGATCGCCACCGACGCCGACTGTGCACGATTATCGCCGCCGACGCCGACTGTGCACGATTCGAATCACCACTTTCCGAGCTATTTCACGGCAAGCCGCCACCATGGGAAGGAAGAGGAAGAGCCGGCGAGCACGGGAAGCCAAGGATCGACTTCAGCCGCCGCCGGACGCGCCCCCACGAGCCGGCGAAAGTCTCGGCTGGAATAAGTGTCGCGAGAGAGAGGAGCATCGTGAGAGGAGAGAGAAAATGTCTGAAAAAGTCTGGGTTTTTGGGCTTTTAAAATCACCTTTTTTCAAAATTACCAACTTGTCCTTCTCTTCACACGTCCGTAACTTTCAAACCGTATCTCTGTTTGACGCGTGCTACGTGTCTACGAACTCGTGAGGACGAGACCTTTCCAACGAACCCAAAGTCAACGCGAAAAGTCCTCCGGAACGAAAAGTCAACTTTTGACCCCTTTTAAAAGTCAAACTTTACAATTTGAAAACGCCTAAACGCTTTACTTTCCAAATAAAATCCCGAAAACTTTTAAAAAGCTTTTCAAAACCACTTTTGAAAGGTGCGGGGTGTTACAAACTACCCCCCTTAAAAAAATTTCGTCCTCGAAATTCCCAAGGGAAAGTAACAAGTAATGTGACTTCTCACAGTCACCAACAAACACACAAGCAAGTAAAGGCACACAAGTCCAACTGAAAACTCTTTCAAACTGGAAACCTTTTACTTTTTAAAACCAAAACCCTTTTTCAAAACTGAAATCCCCTTTTTAAAACTGAAACCCTTCTTTCTAAACTGAAACTGCTTTTCAAAGCCTTCTGAAAAACAAACTGAGCACAACCACTAACAAGCAAGCAAGCAACCACGTAAGCCTTAACTAAGGAACTAGCGGCAACAAGCTTGTCGTGTTTTCCTTTCGTAACTGAACTTCCACTACGCTTTCGCTGCGCAACTCTGAACAACGTCAAAAACCACGACAACTAACGAGCAAATTGGTCAAACGTGACCTACAACTCGAGAAAAAGTAGCAAAGTAACCCTGAACGTCCTTAAGTCAACAGCCTAGGTCCCACCTAGCTACTTCCTCGGTAACTCCGCTACCTCGTAAGCTAAGTCACTAGCGTAAAACTGTTCAAGCCACTAAACTTCCTTTTCTAAACCTTAACCAAATTAACTCTGTTCTCACTGAACAACCTTACCAACTGTCAACTTCCCTTAACTAACTTCCAACTTTTCCAAGCTTGCTGAGGAGCAGGAGAGACGATGGCAGTGCGAGGGACACATCTGAAAATTTTCTCAAACCCTTTCATGGCTCACATCAAAACATTTTTCTGAAAATACTTTGGAAATTCAAAAATTTTCTCAAAATGCTTTTACTGAAACTGTAGTTTTTCCAAACTGTCTTTCTTTCCAACTGGCTTTCCTCTGTAACGTCACCTTTCCAGCTCCAGGCGGTGTGGGATCGCTCACTTCACCTCACCTGGTAGCTTGCCGCTGCCCCGCAGCCGCCCACATCAAGGTATTGGTCCCTGGGTCTTGCAATCCCCACACTTCCGGCCGGTCTAGCTCTGATACCAAATTGACACGCCCCGACCCTCGGGCACGTGCCTAAACTGCTGAAACTGACCACTGTTTCCTGTGGGCCCTTTTTCTCTGAAAATGTGAGCCATGAATATAAAATATTTTACTGAAATCACTGTAACTTTACAAAACACATTTATAAAACCAAGTGTAAAACCCTTTACACGAAAGTAAAACCGTAAAATAAGTTTTTCTGAAACTGCTGCTGGTTCCGCTGCCTCGTCTTCTCTCCACTGCCTCCTCAGCTTGCTCAACCTGCAAAACCAAACCCTGCACCCAACCACAGGTGCACCGGGTTTACACACAAACCCGGTAAGCTCACTAGAGCTCGTGTGAGTGAAATCTACTGAAAACCTCAAATTAACTGAAATAAATTAGTCACACCACAATCCATCTTAATGCCTCAAATCACAATCAAACCACAAGTCACAAACACAAATCTTATCCTGATTACCAAATCCTCTAACCAATCAATTCCACTGTGCCAAATTGTAATACTTCAAAGTTATCCTCAATTCAACCTCTAAACTGAAATAACCTCAAAACCATCCACGAGATCCTTACTTGGGATCCAACTAGATCCTCCCACTGGGATCCACTAATCCTCGAACAATAACCACTGATCCTTATTTAGAATCCAACTTAATCCTCAATTGATACCCACTGATTCTCCAATCTCATACTTAAGCCTTTAACCTCAAATAATCCTTAACACCTCGAGATCCCCAATCCTAGTTCCGTAACCTCTTAACTAGCAAACGGCAAACAGTCAAACAATCACAGCAATCAAACAAGTAACTGAACTGGAAAATGAGTTGAACTTAGGTTCACTCACAGTGTTCCGCACGAAAAGACTGAACTACCCTTCGTGCCCTTCGTGGCTCCTTTGCACGGATTCCAAAATCCGGCAGCACAACGGCATCAGAAACACAATTCCCGAGCCGAGCACACCTATTAAGACCAGACAACCACCAAATTCACAAACAAGCCAACAAACAAACAAAACGAGCAGGAACCACCACACATGGTGGCTGCCCGACTCTCGGAAAAACACTCGAAAAGTTCAGAAGCTCACCCACAGGCTCGGGTGGTTGGCCCGAGGCCAAAAAACTACTGAACGGTCACTGGAACCCCCACACGCGGCAGGTCCCACGACGGTCAACGGCGGTCAACCTACCAAAAGTCAAAGTCAAGTTTAGCTTAAACAAATTAAACAGGCACGTAGAGAAGATCGAGGGGATCGATTCTTCAAAAGTCAAAGTCAAGTTTAGCTTAAACAAATTAAACATGCACGTAGAGGAGATCGAGGGGATCGATTCTCGAACCTGGGTCGACGGCCAAAAGTGGCCGGAAACTGACGAAACTCGCCGGAAAATCCGGCGGCACACCCACGCCGATCCGCCGTCCACGGCGGTCCAAAGGTTCAATCGAACCCACCAACAAGCTGGGCTCGACGAGAAGAAGAGATCTGGGCGGTCACTGAGCCTCGTCGTCGCCGGAAACGGCGAGATCGCTGCCGACGCCGACTATGCACGATTCGAATCTCCACTTTCCGAGCTATTTCACGGCGAGCCGCCACCATGGGAAGGAAGAGGAAGAGCCGGCGAGCACGGGAAGCCAAGGATCGACTTCAGCCGCCGCCGGACGCGCCCCCACGCGCCGGCGAAAGTCTCGGCTGGAATGAGTGTCGCGAGAGAGAGGAGCATCGGGAGAGGAGAGAGAAAATGTCTGNAAATTTCTGTCCCCGATCTGAAAATTCAAACCTACACGAAAAATTGTAAATCACATAAGATTGGAAAAAAGAGATGCGCGCTACTAGCGCGGCTCACTTCGCTTTTGTTGCGGAGCTCACTGCTTTTCATTTAGTTAGGAGTAGGTGCTTGCCCTTAGTTGGGTTTGCACTGGGGGAAAAGGGCATTTCTATCACGAAGGATTCAATCGGCTACCTTGTTACGACTTGAAATGTAGGATTTCAGAAAGGTAAGAATTGAACCAAACCAAGGAAGCATGAAGCGGGAATTTGGATTTGAAACTCATAGTAGCCGAAACTTCCAGGGCTCGATTCGTCGTCTACAGTGGTTCGATCAGGACGATTTGGTATGTATTGAAAGAGGACGAAGAGGTAAAAAAACTTGACCAACCTGACGTCCAGCAGATGCTGCATGAGCCTCCACGCGCGGCTGGAAGGTGCCACGGCGATTCTGATAGCCAAACACTGTTCAGGCGTGATTTTTTATTTTTTATTTCGAAAAATGAAATTATTTTTCCTATTTATAATTTCCCTTCCAAACTTTAAAAGAGCATAACTCTTAAACCGTAGCTTCAAATTACAAGCTGTTTCTTCCTACGTGCTCGTGAGGTTGAGATCTACGTAACCATATAAAATTTTAGGCCGAAACACCCTTTTAAAATATAACTCCCTTGCAAAACCAAAACTTCCCTAAGTGAGGGCAAATTGGTAAATTCACCTCAATGACTTTAAATGACGATCCAACAATGAATACTAGGGACCAAGTCGTAACAGGTCAACACCCAAACACTCTGAAAAAACTTTCACAAAAATTTTCCCTTAATATTTTCCTACTGGGTTTATGTTGAGGCTTAGCAAAATGTGTATTTTCTCCAAAACAAAACTTGTCAACACTCGTAGTTTATTTTCTTTTGCAAGAATTTTAATCTCAACGTTCCTTATTGGTTTAAACAATTTTGGATTTGTTTTGGTTTGATTGAAGAAATTCTTTCTCCAAATCTTTTACCTTTATTGCAAATATTTTCCAAAAATTTTGACCAAGAAAAATCAAAGTCTTTTGATCTACTTTTTTGGTTTTTCTATGGTCTAAATCTTGCCTGGATTTTCGCATGGGAGATATATATTTCTCCAAAGACTTCTAGTCAACCACCATGTTCCATGAGAAGATTTAAGGTAAAGTGGTGAGACGGATTCAAAATAGAAAAGATTGACAAAAAATCTGTCCTTAACTAGTTCAATCAATATCCAAATTTCTTTGGTTCAAAGTTTATCTCACATGATGAAGATCAAGCTCAATTTCTGGTCCAGAAATCAAGAATTCAAAGTGATCTCTCTTTAATCTCCTCAAAGAAAGAATATGCCCAAAGATTTAAGGAAGTCTTATCTTAAATCTCTCAGAGCAGTGACGATGAAAATGAAGACTCTGGCTTCGATAATCAAATCTCAAATGCGTGCCAGGTGCCTAATTTTCAAGATTTCCAAAATCCAAATGATCAGTATGATGACCTTGATGACTCTTGAGTCATTTGTTCCTTTTTCACATGAGCACTCAAATTATGTTCCTAGCCGACACAACAAGACAAAGCTCAATCAAAGCCAGCTTGCAAGTATCAAAGTCATTGTTCAATCAACTTTACAAAAGGTCTATAGTGAAGATTCCTTATTGTTCAATCTTTCAAGATGGCAGTACGCAAAGACGAACTTCAACCAAAAATCAATTTCAATAAACTCTGTAATCTATAAATAAGTTTGTAAGCCTCACTTTGGGGGCATCAAGTGTTTAGGAAGAGAGTCAGGAAGAGAGTCAGTTGTTCCCTAAAAGAACTCAGTTTAATAATAGTTGTCCTAGAATATTGATATAACTTTGAGAGGAACTTGGTTGTTTTAGAGTAGTTGGAATAGTTGTCTTTTGCTGGGGCTTTGCACTTTGAGCAGAAGGATCTTGAGCATATGACTCTTTTGAAGAAGGAGAGGCTTTCTTGCTCATTTTTCTTGTAAAAATTATCAAGTGAGGAAATCAGGAAGAGCGTTTTGTTCATCCTTAATGAACTCAATATCAAAGTCAAAAATAATAAGAGTGCTTACCATCTTGCAAAAATTTGGCAACCAGATTTTCAACATCTTTTTCTAAAACATTTTTTGTAGTTTTGCAATCAATTCTTAATAAAAACATTTGATTTAAAACATAGTTTTAAAATTTTGTGATACATAGCATTATAAATAAAATTTTTTTTTTAATAATACTATAATTCTTTTGTTTTTTTTGTAGTTTTGCAATCAATTCTTAATAAAAAAATTTGATTTAAAACATAATTTTAAAATTTTGTGATACATAGCATTATAAATAAAATTTTTTTTTAATAGTACTATAATTCTTTTGTGCTTGATTCCAATAGCCTGAGGTATATCTCACCAAATCTTTAATGGTATTAATATCTCGTTGTTTAGGTTTTTCAATAAATTCTAAGGTATCATTTTTTCCCAATAAATTTGTGATGATACCTTCAGAGATCACCATAAAGGGTTGTAGCAAATTCAGGAAAGGAATTCCTAAAATCTTTTTTTTAATATTTTTTACTACTATATGAAAGTAGTTTGTACACATATTTTATCAATACAAACATGTGGACTTGGGACTTTATATTTGATTTGTAATTTTGTGTCATTTTCTGCACTTAGGCTTTCTTTTTCTTTTTTTCACAAAATTTGGTTGGTATAATACTTTCACAAATACAGTTTTAATCTGCACCAGAATCCAAGAGAGCTGTTATATGAATTTGGAAATAATGTATTTTAATGGTTATTCTGGTTTTCCATTTTTGATAGGATATCCTTGAAATTATTTGGAGGAAAGAATCCTTTTCTTTTTCTTCTTCTTCTTCCTCATCTTCATTAGTCTCTTCTTCTTGAAATTGGGGTAATTCTAGAGCAAATAAACTACCTTGGGTAGCTGTTAGTTCAAACTTTATTTATAGGAAAGAATCCTTTTCTTTTTCTTCTTCTTCTTCTTCCTCATCCTCATTAGTCTCTTCTTCTTGAAATTGGGGTAATTCTAGAGCAAATAAACTACCTTGGGTAGCTGTTAATTCAAACTTTATTTACACTACTTCTTTTTTAAAAATATTGATTTCTTTTTGTAGATCTTCAAATGTAAGAGCATTTGTTTTCATTTCTCTTGCAAATTTTTTGAAGATTTCATTCATATCGTAAAACGGTTGTTCGTTTTCTATCGAAGTTTCACCTTTATCTTTGAGAATTGTTTTTAAAGCATTTGGATAACTGGCTTGAATTTCTGGTTTTTCTATTTTTAAAGCAAAATTTAATAATTTGTTTTTGCTTCATGACTTATTGTATTGATCCTTTTAGTTTTTCTAGTTAACATATTAATTTTTTGTTTATCTTTATTGTTATATCTATCTTGACAACCTAAACATATCTTTGTTTCTTGAAATTTTTTACGCAAATCATCTTGGTTTGAATCATCACTTGAAGTTGAAGACCAATCTAACTCATCAACTTGAAATTCTTCTCCAGAAGTACCATACTCCGAAGAGTCTGATACGTTGGTATTGTTGAATAAGATTTTCATAATTTTATCTTCAACATGACTGTCTAAATTTAAGGCTTTTATATTTTTTTTAATCTTGCATTGATTTTTGTAGTGTCCTACTTTGCCACACTTGTAACAACAGGAATCTTTTTATTCTTTGGTTAGGATGACCTTTTAGGTTTTCTTGGGAAAATTTTTCTTTTTATAATTTTTTCTCGAGCCTTTTGTATGGAGTTTATTTTTGTAATTTTTCTTCTTGTATGGTTTATTTGATTTTCTACTTGTTATCTTCCTTAAAGATAGTTGATAGCCAAATTGTTAACTGAAACTTTCTAATTCTTATATTGAAGTCATTTGGTATCTTTTTAATTAATTTATTAAATTGATATTTTTGAGGTCTTCATAGAGAATTCTATCATTGTGAGTTTGTCTTAATTTTATTCTACAGTATTTTTTTAGAAACTCCCTAATCACCAAAAAACTTTCCTAAGCCCCCACTCATTTAGAAACTCTCCCAAAACCCCCTGAAATTTATAATACATTATTTACCCCTCTGACGCGCTCTGACGCGAGCTGACGTAACTGACACGTGCGCTGACACGTGCAATGACGCGTAGTGTAACTGTATTTTCAAAATACAGTGTAATTGTATTTCTGATATACAGTGTAACTGTATTTCAAAAATACAATTACACTGAAACTGAATTTCAAGAATACAATTACACTAAAAAAATAATTACAAATAATTACACTATTATTTTTCAACATAAAAAAAACTTGTATGTCCAATAAAAAAAACGGTTACATCTTAACTAAACCTTCGCTAAACAAAATAGTTAAACCTTTGCTAAAAAAACAATTACACCTTCACTGAAAAAACAATTACATTTGAAATAAACCTTCGCTAAACAAAAGTTACACCTTTGCTAAACAAAATATTTACACATTCGCTAAAAAAACAATTATACCTTCGCTATAGTTACACAGTTTTACTAAAAAAACTCAAACCCGAGGCTATATTGTTCGATCTCAAACTAAAATCCTAGGCAATGTTGCCATACTAGTCTAGATTTGTTTCCACCTGCAAATTTAATTCATCATATTTTAGGGGCACAATTTCAACATAAACATATAATTACACTATTATCTCTTTGATTCAACTTTAACACAGAAAATGAATGAATAAATCTTAAAAAACTAGCCAAAGTTGTATGCCCCAAACCTGATCTCATCCAAAAAGCCAAGTGTACCAGATCATCTTCAGCACAGATCTGGTAATTGAACGCCGCCACGACCCTAGGTTTCTCTCTTTCGAAATGGGCAGTGTTTTGGTGTCGGGACGACAAGAAGATGACTCTAGCAGACTCGGGACAATGAAAAGAAGCTGTCCCTGGCAGTCCGGTAGCTCGTCCTCGTAGGAATCAACGGATCGTGAACGAGGGAACTCAACTCTGCCTAGACTCAATCTGGCGTCGACGCGTGGTTTTCGGGCAAGTGGAGGGCAGGCAGAGGAAGAGGAAGAAGAGACGAGAAGATTGGGACCAGTCTCATCAGCTATCATTGCCGGACGATGGAGCACGCGCCGGAAACCGAGCTCGGGAAGGGAAACCAGATGTGAGAGAGAAAGAGAGAGAGAGAGAAATAGAAATGTGGTTATGTTTTGTCTAGGGTTATAATGGGAATATTAGAAAAATTTAGGTCAAACTTAGTTGGATATTAGTTGACTATGGGGTTTTGGGAGAGATTAAATTCATAACAGGGGGTTTTGGGAGAGTTTAATATAAGCTGGGAGTTTAGGAATATTCTAGCTCTAATTTGGGGGTTTTGGCACATTTGCATTTTATTCTAACATTTTTAGCAAAAAGATTTGGTAATCCCGATATTATGCTGGGGGTTTAGGAATATTCTAGCTCTAATTTGGAGGTTTTGGCACATTTGCATTTTATTCTAAGATTTTTAGCAAAAAGATTTGGTAATCCCGATATTAATTTTTCTTTTCAGAATGAATAGGAGCAGTCTTCTTTCATCATGACTCTGGTAAGGAAAACATTTTTATACTAGGAGAAATCTTGTAACTTTTTACATTCAAGATTTGTAAGTGTGTCTCTTCAGATCTATTTATTATATATGCAAACACCAGTTGCTTTCTCAAAATTGAAGATGAAAGATAAGGTATAGAACTCATGTAAGAGTTTATAAAAATAAAGTTTATAGGCAAAGGTTTTACCACATGTCTTTGTTACCACCATTTAAAAAAAAAATTAAAATTTTGAAATCCATAGAAATCTCTAGGGAGAAGGCTGGAGAATTGATGGACTTACACTATAAAGTCTATGAAACTCTATCATTTAATAAAATCTTTAAAAGTCTATGACATTTTGAATATCACATGACTTTTATAGACTTTATAAAAGTCAATATTAAATACCACTAAACTTGTATAGACTCCTTAAAAGTTTAGATTGAATACTACTAAACTTGTATAGACCTTTAAAAGTCTAGATTGAATACACCTAGACTTTTAATTTCCATTAAAATCTATCAAACTCCATATTGAATACACCTCCTAAGTGTTTGACTTGAGTGTTCAAACACTATTACATAAAAATATTTATAAATTTAATAATATATTAAATTTTTCGAACCCCCAATTCTAGCAAAAAATAATTCCCCGCACCTGGCCATTAACCAACTCTCCAGCCGCCCCCTATCTTCAAGCTACCTACAGACTGCCCTTACTTCAATTACAAAATTACTGAATAATACCATTAGTAAACAATTCTCCTGCCGCCCCCTAATACCCACAAGACCAAAACCTTACAGGCTTACACAAACTCACAAGACCAAACCCAAAACAATTAATAGAATTATAGGCCCACAACTTCCTTAAGAAACCCAAACCCACAAACCCAAAAAATATCTCAAATTCTCAACTTCCCACTAAACCCCCCTGCAAGTTTCAGAAACCCCCACTAACCCGCGAAGAAACAATTTCAGCCACGATCAATTTCAAAATCTTCTTATCCTCCTACAAAGCAACATCAGTTTCAGACTCATCTCTTAGAAAGCTCAAAATCGATAGCAACATCAACTTTTCTTGGAGACAAGGTATGTGTATCTAAATCTCATGTCATTGTAATTGTATTAAAAAATTTTAAAGTTCCACTGTAATTGTATTTAGTCTTTTGGGCATTTGGGTTTGCAAATTCTTAAGGCTCTTAGGATTTTAATTTGATTAGAGTTCCAAGTTCACTTAGTCTACTTTGGTTCTTAAGGCATCTGCAATTTCAGTTAATAATATGGTTTTAATTCTATTTCATCCATAGTTATAAGCGTATTCAATTTCACGTAGTACTTTAACTAATATAATATTGTATGGATTGATTTGGGTCTGCCAACTCTTCAAGTTTCTAAGGTTTTAATTTGATTGGGCATCATCTTTCATTATCTGTCTTCAGTTTCTATGTTTGAAAATATTTCAATTTCAATTACTGATATGGGTATTTCAATTTCATTTAATGCTTTTCATCTAATATCTTGTTTTATGTAATACTAGTTATTGTGCCAGCGCGATGCTGCGAGAGCTAAAAACCTATAAAATATGGAAAAGTGTTATAAAATTTTAATAGAAAGCTTATAAAATTTACTGGAAAGATAAGAGTGTTTACATATATGTGAAAATGAATATACGTTTGTAAACACTAATATTAATGAAGTTTAATTTACAAAATATAGATTGATTGTATGTTCTATCTAGAAAAATATTACAACCCTGGTGAGACAGTTGTATGTAATATTAAATAAAAGATCAATGGATTCATGATAAGTTCCTCGGACCAAAACAAAGTGCCTTAATGGGTTTTGGGGAATCGTTCCTCATTGGTGGTGAGCTTCTGTTCTCTTTTGGTGTCTAGAAACGTGTTTGGTGATGCATGGTACACTTTTACCTGTTGTCTGAGGTGACTATAAATAATCCCTTGGTCAATATTGTAGGAATAAAGCAAATTGGAACACAAATTGAAGTAGCTAAGCAACAAATAGTTTTTATAAATAATATTTTGTAGATTAATGTTTAAACCAAAGGTTTAGCAAATTTTAATAGATTAATCAAAGGGAAGAAATATGAACTTGAAATAGTTGGATTATAAGTTTAACACAAGTGTGTTTGCTTGGCCAAAAGTGGATGGAGCGAAGGAATATCAATTTCTCGAACATGTTGCCAAAAGTTTGTTTCTTCTAAAAGATGTCTCCATCTATTTGCAAAATCATCTACACACCAGATAAATATATGTAAATTCAATATCATAATAGAAACTCATAAAAAATAATCTTTTGGAGTCACACTGTTAGTTGATGGGATGTAAGTTAGTCTATACAGAGTGAATCATATTGACTTTGCTTCTTCGTCCACCATTTGTTTGCATAAACTGAAAATAGGTATATACCCCTATTGATTTTTATATATTTCTCTAAAAAAAAGATTAACAACAGTAAAGTATAATGAAGTAGGTAACTCACATTGGCGAAGGCATGAAGTTACTCTAAATTTGGAGAATTTCTATTTCTTGAATTGCACAGCAAAGCTACTTGTATCTTCCCTACAAATAACCATAATTTAAACAATTAATGCTTCATATCTTTCAGATCAATTTTTTTGTATTAGAGAAACTATAACTCTAAAAACTGAGGTAATATTTTGTTGAATTTAGGTGCTAAACATTTTTATATATAGAAAGAAGTAAAAAATAATTCAACATGTACAAACCTTTAAAAGAAATGAAAGAATATCAAAATGTAAAACCAGAAAGATAACCCACTTAAATACAAACCCAAAAAATACCTAGAAGAAACACTTACCCAGCAAAAACGCAGATATACTCTACATATGTAATAGATATTGAACCCGATAGTAGTTGCATACCCTTGAAGGCATTTATGAGGCATTGATTTCCTATAAAACGTTAATGGAAAACCGCTTGTCAAATGTTCAAACCAATTTAGGGTTTGAAATAGTTCCATTAGAATAATTATATACATATTAACCAAGATTTATGTGCACATGAACATCAACTTTAATATAGAAGTCAGCATCCCACTTATTGACGGGTGTTGTAAAGTATATTTGGGCTTTTGATGACAATTCGTGGTATCCTTCTATGTGGTTCTGCATATATACAATAGTAAGACTGCATGAGGTTCCCAAAAGTAACTTCAGTTTTGAATCAATGTATAATTTTAAAAGATAAAACAAGTTTAAAAAGCCTATCAAAGGATTTTAGAATTTTGTTCCTTTGATTGGTTCTCAAGGGAATGTATATGCATCATGCATTGCATGAGTCTTATACAATTGACTGGAGCTAACAGGCTACCCTGATTCTAAGCATACCAGGAGTCGTATTGAAAGCTAAGAAAAATGAATTAGTATATGCTGTCAAAATTATCATTCTAAAGTAAGGAGTTTAATAAATCATTTGCATTATTGGGTAAGCGTACATGTGTCTAATAACAAATCATATTATAATTCCCTTCTCTGTCTCTAACTACTTTAGCTTGTTAGCTGTAAAAATGCAATAAAAACAATTAATATAGCAGCTACTAATTTTGTAAGTAAGAGAATAGTTATTAAGTTTCTGGATTTGAACCATTAGGCATCTATGTTTCCCTGATTCAGTCCCTTTGTTTTTTGCTTCTGAACGCTGCTTCTAGCGTTGTGTCAATGGGTCACTTCCTGGTTTTGTAACTACTGGAGATCATTTATGATTGTCAGGTTTGAAAGCTCCGGTTGCCGCTAGTTGAACCTCAAACAATGATATTGTCTTGTCTAATATCTTCGAAAGTTGAGATATGAATGTTTTATATGTAAAGCAGATTTAGTAAAAGAGAAAAAGTGCTTGTGACTTATGCCAAAATTTTTTTAAAATGTAATAGGAGGATATGAGAAGTTACATGATCACAAAAGCTGATCATATGAAGTCTTCTCATCCATCTGGTTGAGGAACATCCTAAAAGCTGCAAGCTAGACATGAGTAACTGATGAAAGCACATCTATATAGATAAGAAAACGTGCAACCATGTTTTATTATGTTGAATAAAATAGTCATATTATAGATATATGAGAAAATTTGTGTATTTTTTATATCTTAAAAAGTTGTGTCCTAACGTGAGGTTGGATTTAAAGTTGTCTTACAAAAATGTTTAAAACAGATGTGAAGCACGAAATAAAAAGTATTCTAAGTAGTTTGATGAGGTAATGAAGATGATAAATGCATAGATAAATGGGAGGTTATAAGAGGAAGGTTGTAATTTAGTGAGCTATTTATTAATTCATATTTATAGAGAATACTTTTAAGCAACTACATGAATAGAGAAATTACTCACTTGTAGTATTATATGCTAATATTTGGGGGTCACAGTAAAAGTGTTTACAATAAAGAACGAAGCAAGTTACATTCAAATTTTAAAATATCAAAAAATGTGGGGGATAGAATTAATTACTTTAATAATAAGAGTTAGTATGGAGAATATGAATTTTTAAAAAACAGTGATCAGTGATTTAAAAAATCAGTCCAATGGCTTAGTTTGATCATCCATAAGTGGATAATAGCAATAACAGTATTGATAAGTATATACGAGTAATAACAATTATAAAAATTTAGTTAACGAAAGTGCTTTTCTTACCATTGCATCAACTAATATGCATTGTAAACCAAAAAACTGTTCATCAGATCCGAAAACTTTTGCCCTTCACATTCAGCAACTCAGCACTTTAATTTGTTTTGTTGGAGTCAAAAGGCACCGAGGAGCGAATTGGAACGATGTTCATTGTTCTAGAAATTTGCAAATATAACATAGTTTTAGTTAGTATAAAACTCAATAAATGTGTCTAAGCGCTTGCATATATGAATAATATGAAATTGTTTGATTACACATGCATAGTATTTGTAACCTGCAGAAAAATTTTGAAGAACGTCTTTATAGACTATGTTTTTAGCATATTTATTTGGTGCTTATCCATTGTTTTATATTATGATCTTCAATCCCTCCCTTGATGTAACTCTAGATAATGCAACATAAAGTTGCCCATAGATGAATACAGACTGAGGAAGATATAATTCAACTTGTTTTAGAGATTGACCCTGACTTTTGTTTATTGTCATTGCATAGCATGGTTTGATTGGGAATTGACGCCTTTTGAAAATGAAAGGCTATTTATGTTCTGTTGCGAGAGAATGATTCTTGGTATAAACACTTTGTGGTCAATATTGTTACTAATGAGTATTTTGGCTTGAATCACTCTATCAACCATCTGTGTTATGACCAATCTTGTTCCATTACCCAGACCTGAAGATTGATTTAAGTTTCTCAATAACATAATAGGCATGCCTATTTTTAAAGTCAGATTGTGTACAGGCAAACCATTGAATTCAAGTTGGTTAAGGAATTCTGCAGAATACATCATACTAAGGTTTTTAAAATTCCCAGATGATGAACACAAAGAATCTGAACTTAAATAGGTGTGTTCTTGTTCAGATAATAAATTTATCACATAATTATTTATTTCTGTAATAGAACAATTTGTAGGCGTAACAATGGCTCGTTCTCTTAAATAAGCACAATTGTGAAAATTTTTGTCAAAGTTTGGATATTTTGCTAAAAAAATGGAATGAATAGGATCTGTGTATGAGTGAATGAGTAAATCTTGAGGAATTTCAATCCAAGATGCTTCTTGGTCAGTTGGATCATCTATATCAGTGAGTAGCCCATCACCAATTTTTAGAATCCAAGTAGCAAAATTAGCTATTTTCTGCGTTTCTTCAATGCTCAATCTTTTTTGAGAGTCTCATATTTTTTTTATAAAAAATATATTAAAAGAAGGCCATAAATAGGAACTATTGAAAGAGGCATTGACTATTTCTTCTATTGTTCTTCCTAGGATCACAGGTAATATCTGTCAAAAATCACTGCCTAGCAAAAAAGATTTACCACTGAATAGGGTGCTGCTATCTGAATCATTTAAATGCGATAAAATATCACATAATAATTTGTCCAAAGCTTCAAAACAATGTTTATGATTCATAGGTGCTTCATCCCAAACAATTAAATCAGCCTTTTCAATCAATTTAGCAAGATGAGTTGCTTTTTTTGTCTGACATATGGAGCAATTAGTAACAATTAAGAGAATCTTAAACCTAGAATGTGTTGTTCTACCTCTTGGCAATAATAATGATGCTATTTCTGAAGAAGCAACAGCCAGAACAATTTTGCACTCGAATATAATTTTGCTTATTATTGTGTGCCATAAAAAAGTTTTTCCGGTTCCTCCATGGCCGTGAATAAAAAAGAGGCTTGGTTTTTTTTCATTTATGGCACTGATGATACAATCATACACCATCCTTTGCTCTTTGTTTAGTTGTGCTACTAAAGTTGAATATTCTTTTTCCAAATAATGAACATCATAAGTTAATTCTTCTCTCAACATTTTATTTCATATTTCTGACATTGCATGTTTATCAGGCATTGGAAGGTAATGATCTTTCAAAGAGTTGGATAATGCATTAAAAAGCTGTTCTAATTCAAACAAAAGAGAATTTTTTAACTCATATTCTGGCAACACGAGATTTGGCATGTCAAAAGCTCTTCGTAGTTTGTACAAAATGTTATCATACATATTTTGCTAATGAGTATCAAAAAGGACTTTAGGATTTGCCACCTTACAAAACAAAATGATTGTAACAAATAATTGCCTTAATTCAGAACATGATGCTGTGCTCACAATATTTTCTAAAGCCTCTATCCATTCTTTATGTAACAACCCGTACCTTCCTAAGTAAATGTTAATAGGGCCCAACGTTGACTTTTGGTTCTGGTAAGATTTTAGCTTTGACTTTGGGTCCGTTAGGAAGGTCTTGAGCTCACGAGTTCATTGACACGCGGCATGGGTGATTTAGAGTTACGGTTAAAAAGTTATGAACGTGATAAAAGAGCTCAAGGTTGACTTTTTAAATTATTTGGAGTTTAGAGTTTACTTTGACATGGTTGCGTAGAGCTCGACTTCACGAGTTTGTAGACACGTAGCATGTGTCGTTTGGAGCTACGATTTGAGAAATACGGAGGTTCAAAGTGAGGGGCAAACTTGCAATTTTGGGCAAAATGACTTTTAGAATTCCAGAAAATTCTGGAATTCTTTCTCTCTCTCTCTCTCCTTTATTTCTCGCGCAGCCNCCTCTCCCCTTTATTTCTCGCGCAACCCCCCAGCCTGACAAGGATTGTCTTCCTCTCTCCCCCCTGCGCAACCCACTCAGCCCATCTCCGGCCACCCAGACCCACCGGCGACGCTCCCCAGTCGCCGGCCAGCAAGCCCACGCCGCCCCAGCCCTCTTTCTTCTCTCTCTCCCGATCCCTCTTTTCTCCTACGCGTGACTGGAGTTTCCAGCTCCAGCTAATTCCGGCGACACCAAACTACGGGACGGCCGAGAAGCACTCCCCAGCCGCCGACCGTCCCTCCCTAAACCTTCCCTTGCCAGCCGTCGCCTCCCCGCGCAGTGAAAAGCTTGGAAAACTCAGTTTTGCCGCGAGTTCTCTCCGCCTATTCCGGCTGTTTCCGGCCACGATTGGCCCAAGTTTTTGGTGAGTTTCCTCCCTCCTTTCATGGGCTTTCCTTCCCCTATAATTTAGTTGTTCAATTTTGAGAAATTGTGAGAGATTGAATTTGGGGGTTTGAAGGTAATTTCGAGTTTAGCATGGGTGTTTGAAATTGAATCAAATTGTTGAATTAGAACCCATTTCGGATTCTCTTGAGATGTCGAAAATTGGAGACTGTTTTATGCATTTTTAGGCCATAATCACCCCTAGGAACGATAAATTGAAGATTAGATGGAGGAATTGTGAGGAATTTTGAGAAATTGGAAAGTTGGGGAAATTGGGGTTATGTCCATTTCGGGATTTCTATAAATTTAAGGTGTTCTTGGTGATTTAATTGAAATGGGGCATGATTTTCATCTTTGAGAACGATCTATTAAGGTTTAGAATAATTGGTTTGAAGGAAATCGGAGAAATGGTGAGTTTGGGATGAAATGGGAAACTTTTTGGTTGCCGAAACGATACCCGGACGACACTCGACCAAGTTAGATAGAATGAAGGTTAATTGAGGAAATTACGGGATTAAAAATAAGCAAGTGGCATGGGTTTTGAGTCGAGAAGGAAATTAAGTTGGATTATAATTAAATTTAGAATTTTGGAGCGTAAGGCCTAGAATGTACATGTGTTTGTACGATCGTAATTTGAATGGTATTCTAACGTATTGTCGTTCTTGTGTTAGGCGACACTCCCGAGTCCAAGGACGATCACGACGATCCGTTCGGAAACCAAGGCTAGGCTATCTCTGTGAGTGGAATCTGTTTCCTAAATTTGTTTATGAGCCTTTATGAATTTTATGATTTAATTCGTAGTTTTATTTTGAGTTATTTGAGCCGTGATTTATTTAATTTAGAAATGTATTGGGTTCGTGAATTTGGCTTCCGGATTGTTAAATAAATGTTGATTGAATTCCGAATATTGAGGTAGTTACTTTGGATTTCTTGCTTTGGCGAGACAAAAAGGAATTTAAAATGTTTTCATGTTTGAGTTTGAGAAAATAATAGATTCAATGGGTTTAGTTACCAAAAAGGATTTTATAGTTGAATTTAATGATTTCCCAGTTTTGGAAAGGTTATGTGTTTTATGGCGAGAAGAGATTTATGAGAAAAAAGATTTTCAAACCACCCTTCGCAGTACCCTTCAGGTTATCANAGGTCTTTGGGACCCATCACGGCACACACATAGGCTTTGGGCCGTGTGTCGGGATGCTTTGCCCTTTGGGGGCGGCCCTGCGTGCACGTACGGCAGGAAATTGGCCTTGCATGTGTATGACAGACCCTGGCTCTGCACATGTACGGCAGGATATGGGCCCTGCATGCATACGGCAGGTTGTAGGCCCTGCGCATGTACGGCAGGAAATATTGGCCCTGCATGCGTACGGCAGGTCGTAGGCCCTGCGCATGTACGGCAGGTTCAGTGGGTGACTGTTGGGTGCGAAATTCAAAAGTGATATTTAGTAACTTAACTAGTTTTATTGATTTTCCAGAAAAGCTCAAAATGAATTTTAAAGTACGGATTTACTCATGGAGTTTTCAATGGATTTTATAAAAGTGATTTTAAAACTGGAAGATTTCAAAGAAAGGTTACGAAATTCTAAGAAACTTGAAAGTAAAGGTTTATTAACATTTATTTGGATTTATGTCCACTCACTGAGTTAACTCATAGTTTTATCCATTTTATTGTTTTAAATTTTCCCCCAGGTGGTAGCGGTGGAGCGGTCGAGCCAAAGACGTCGAGGCAATCCAGCGAACATTTGAAAGCTATAGGAACTAATTAATCTTGTAAAATTTGTCTTCTTAGTAAATTTTGTAGCGCGGCTCTGATAATCTAATGAAAACTTAAGTAATTGATTTGAAATTGGGTCAGAGACCCCTTTTGGTTGTGGTAGAGGAGCTGTGGAACTTAGAAGTGCATTTGCAGGTCTCGTGGAGAAAAATGGTTCGTCCAATTTCAGGGGAGGTTCTGCCGAAATTTCGGTAGGATTTTCCTTGATATTGGATGCTTGCAAGATCACTCCGGGTTCCAGGGTAGAATTCGGGGTGGGTCCTGTCAAAGAGACCCAAAAGTTGACTTTTTAAATTATTCAGATTTTAGATTTGACTTTGACATGATTGCGTAGAGCTCGATTCCACAAGTTCATAGACACGTAGCATGCGTCGTTTGGAGCTACGGTTTGAGAAATACGGAGGTTTAAAATGAGGGGCAAACTTGTAAGTTTGGGTAAAGTGGCTTTTAAAATTCCAGAAAATTCTGGAACTCTCTCTCTCCCCCCTTTTATCTCTCACGCGTAGACAGCCCCCCCAACCCGACATCTTCTTCTTCCTCTCTCCCCTGCCCGACACCCCAGCCTTTCCCGGCCGACCCAGACCCACCGACGACTTCCCCAGCCGCCAGCCAGCGACCTCAGCCCTTCCTCCCATCGGCCCAGCCCTTCCTCTTCTCTTTCCTGAGCTCTCTTTCTCCTCCCTGCGTGCGAGTGTGTTGCTGCCATCGAGACCGACCCAACTCCAGCGACACTAGACAACTGGGCTGGCCGAGAATCACTCCCCAGCCACCGACCATCCTTCCCTGAGCTCCCGCACGCCGACCAGCCCATTTCTAGTGAGAAACCATGCCGAAAAACACCCAGCCCGCCGCCCCTGTTGCTCGCAAATTCCAACTAGTCCCGGCCTCCGATTGCCGCAATTTCAGGTGGGTTTTCTTCTTCTTTTCATGGGCCTTCATTTTTGTTTTAGTGTGGTTGATTTACTTTTGAGTATTGGAGAAGTTAGAATTTAGGAATTGGAACCCATTTCGGATTCTCTTGAGATTTCAGAAATTGGAGAGTGTTTTATGTATTTTTAGGCAATAATCACTCATAGTAACTATCAATTGAAGGTTAATTGAGGTATTTAAAGGAATTTTGAGAAATTGGAAAGTTGGGGAAATTGGGGTTATGATCATTTCGGGTTTGGTTTGAGTTTTGGAATTTATTACAAATGGTGAAGTGTCTTGGGCAATCTCCGTATATAGGAACCTCTAATTGAAGATTGGAATGAGGAATTTGGAAAATATTGACGAAATTGGAAGTTGGATAGTTGGGGCCTATGTCCATTTCAGGATTTCTAGAAATCTAAGGTGTTCATGGAGATTTAATTACAATTGGGATTGATTTTCACCTTTAGGAACAATTTATTGAGGTTTAGAGTAGTTAGTTTGAAGGAATTTGGAGAAATGGTGATTTTGGGGTGAAATTGGACACTTATTGGTTGTCGAAACGACACTCGAACGACCCTCGGTCGAGTTATGTAGTAATGGATGTTATTTGGGGAAATTTACGAGATAAAAATGAGCTAGTGGCATTGGATTTTGAGTCGAGAAGGAAACTTAGTTGGGTTATAGTTTGAATTTAGAATTGTGGAGCGAAAGGCCTAGAACTCACACACTCTAGTTTTTCAGTTATTATTCTGAATATTATTCTAATGAAAATCATTCTTATATTAGGCGATACTCCTGAGACCCGAGACGATCCAGCTGAAGACCAAAGCTAGGCTATCTGTAAGTGGACACTTGCTTTATAAACTAGTTTGCATATAATATGATTTAATTCATCTTTTGATTTTATTTACTTAAAGGTTTGTGGTTTGGAAGTCGATTTTGGAAGTATCGCAATGAAATCTGTGATTTGAAAGTTATTTGTTATTTTGAGCATGGTTTGAGGATTTATGCATGAAAATGGATTTGATGTGTAACGACCCGTACCTTTTAAGTACACTATAATAGGGCCAAATGTTGACTTTCGATTCTAGTAAGATTTTAGCTTTGACCTTGGGTCTGTTAGGAAGGTCTTGAGCTCATGAGTTCATTGACACGCGGCATGGGTTATTTAGAGCCCCGCTTAGAAAGTTATGAACGTGATAAAAGAGCTCAAGGTTGACTTTTTAAATTACTTGGAGTTTAGAGTTGACTTTGACATGGCTGCGTAGAGCTCGACTCCACGAGTTCGTAGACACGTAGCGTGCGTCGTTTGGAGCTACGGTTTGTGAAATACGGAGGTTCAAAGTGAGGGGCAAACTTATAATTTTGAGGAAATGGTATTAAATATTCCAGAAATTATTGGAATACCCCTCTCTCTCCCTATTTCTCTCCCCTCTCCACGCGCAGGCAGCAAGCCCAGCCAGCCCGACGCCTCCCTCACTCTCTCTTCCCGGCGCGACCCCCAGCTCTTCCGGCCACCTAGACCCGCCGGCGACGTCGCCAATTGTCGGCCAGCTACCTCCCGACGCCCCCAGCCCCTCCTTCTCCCTCTCTCCCGATCTCTCTCACCTGTGCGCGACTGGAGCTTCTAGCTCCAGCCATTTCCGGCGACCCCAGGCGGCGAGAATCAGTCCCCAGCCGCCGGCCAACCACCTCGGTGTTCCCCCACGGCAACCAGCCGTCCCCCGACGCGAATCGACGCCGGAAAAGCACCCAGGCCGCCGCCATTTGTTCGTCAATTCCGGCCAGATTCCGGCACCAATCTCCTTGATTTTAGGTGGGTTTTTCTACTCTTCTTATGGGCTTTCCTTCCCCTATAATATGGTTGCTCAATTTTGGGAAATTGTGAGAGATTGAAAATGGGGATTTGAGGCTAATTTCGGGTTTTGCATGAGTGTTTGAAATTGAATCAAATTGTTGGGTGTTTTAGTAAATTTTCGTCATTAGAAACCTCTAATCGAAGATTGGAACGAGAAATTTAGGAAATTATTGAGGAAATTGAAAGTTTGGTCGTTGGTGCTTATGCCCATTTCAGGAATTCTATAAATTTAAGGTGTCTACGATGATTTAATTAAAATTGGGCGTAATTTTCATCTTTAGGAACGATCTATTAAGGTTTAGAATAGTTGGTTTGAAGGAAATCGGAGAAATGGTGACTTTGGGGCGAAATTAGACACTTTTTGGTTGTCGAAACGACCTCCGAACGACCCTCGGTCGAGTTCTGTAGTAATGGAGGTTATTGGGGAAATTACTGGATTAAAAAATGAACTAGTGGCGTTGGATTTTGAGTCGAGAAGGAAATTTAGTTGGGTTATGGGTTGAATTTAGAATTGCGAAGCGAAAGGCCTAGAACTCATACACTCTAGTTTTTCAATTATTATTTGGAAGTTTATCCTAACGAAAGCTATTCTTATTTTAGGCGATACTCCCGAGGCTCGAGACGATCCAGCCGGAGACCAAAGCTAGGCTATCTATGAGTGGACTTATTTATAAACTTCTTGAGTTAATTGATATTTATATTATAGTTATATTTATAGTATGAGTTTTACTTGGGCTTTGAGCAAATTAGTTCGCAATATATGGATTTCTTAAATAAGTTTGTTTAAAACTGTGGATTTGGAGATTGTTATACATCGGATTTCAAAGGGTTATTGTGCCGATGATTTTATTAGTTGTAGTTTGAGGAACTTAAAAGTGGATTTAAATTGCTGTATGAGTATCCAACTACAGATAAGTTCAGTAAGGTCTTTGGGCCATGTGTTGCGGTGCCTCGCCCTTTGGGGGCAGCTCTGCATGCACATATGACCAGTTAGCTTTGCCCTGCCTGTACGATGCAGAATTCCGTGCAGGTGTATGGCCAGTTAGATTCGCCCTGCTCGTACGATGCAGCATTCCGTACGAGTGTATGGCCAGTTTTCTAGGGTACTTAGATGGTGGTTTTATGAGTTACTTTCCAGCAAATGAATTTCAGAAAGTTCTTTTCTATTATTACATTGATTCGAAATCTGTATGAAATAGTTTTAGAAAGAAAAAGAGTTTTAAAACTGGGGGATTTCCAAAGAGAGATGTGAGGTTTTGATATTAACTTATTTTTGGGTATTTTTACTATAATAAAGGAATTGTGTTATAACTTAAGTTTAAACGCTTTTATCTCCGTCCACTCACTGAGTCGTCTCATTAGTCTATCTCTTTTTGTCGTTTTAAATTTTTCCCCCAGGTTGTAGCGGTGGAACGGTCGGGCCAAGGACGTCAAGGCAAACTAGGAAACTTTTGAAATTTGTAGGAACTAACTGGAACTTGTAACTTTTATTTCCTTAGTTAAACTTATAGGCTTTGGGCCGTATTGACAGGACCCTCCCCGAATTCCACCCTGGAACTCGGAGTGATCTTGCGGGCATCCAATATCAAGGAAAATCCTACCGAAAATTCGGCAGAACCTCCCCTGAAATTGGACGAACCCTTTCTCTAATTAGACCTGCAAAAACCACTTCTAGGCATCACAGCTCCTCTACCACAACCAAAGGGTCTCCGACCCAAATTCCAAAACCAATCAATTAAGTTTTTCACTAAGTTACAGAGCAGTGCTACAAACTTTACTATAGAAAATGAAATACAAAGAGAACGAATTCCTACTGCTTCACAACTTTATAATAATGCCTCGATGCCTTTGGCTCGACCGTTCCACCGCTACATCCTGGGGGGAAAATTAAGACGACAAATGAGAAAACTAATAAGTTAACTCAGTGAGTGGACATAAACTAAAATAAATATTAATAAACCTTTACTTTCAAGTTTCTTAGAATGTTATAACCTTTCTTTCAAATCCCCCAGTTTTAAAATCACTTTCATAAACTCCACAGGTGTCTCTATATAAAATAATATTTTAAA